>JAVHYY010000813.1:0-87500 GCA_035221665.1 Okamejei kenojei
TGCAGATTTGCTGAGATTCAGGTTTAAGATGCAGAGAAGATTTTCAAGAATGCGACTGAGCACCTGAGGGACTTGAGTGATAGGGAGAGGTTGGGCAGAGTCACAAACTGTTATTCCTGGTGTCACAGGAGGTATGGGGGAGTGGGTGTTCTTATAGTGGTGATTATAAATCTTGTGAGGGAATAGATAGGGTGTATGCACAGTCTTTCTTTTACCAAGGATATGATTATCGTGAACTAGAATAGGCAGAGGGGAATGTTTTAAATAGGAATTGGAGGGGCAACTTTTTTTCACACAATTGTGTGTGGTTGGTTCTGGGAATGAACTGCCAGTGTGTTGTTGTTGAAGTTGGTCAATAATAACAATTGGATATAAACATGGATAGGAAAAGGTTCCGAGAGATAGGGCAATAATGGGGATTTAGATGGGACATCTTGGTCTGCATGGAAAGGCCTGTTCCGGCTGCTGTACTACTCATGACCTGAGAGACGAGAAGGGTTAGGATGGAAATGGATGGTTGGGGGAAGAGCTAGAATGAGAGTGGAGGCCATCTTCAGTAAACAGATGTTGGGACTAAGTAGCCCGGACGCATGGCTTTGTCAGAGAGTGGTGAGTGTGCATCTCACTGCCCTCGGTGACGGGGTGAGGCCACAGGTTAGATGTAGATTTAGAGGGAGTCGAGTAGGACATTCTGATAGAATTAGGAAAGTAGGGTCAGCTGGTCAAGGGGGGGCGTGAATGGCCTGTTTCCGTTCTGGAATTCCTAGTGCCATCCAATGGTAGTGATGCGTGCCAGAGAGTAGAAGTCTCTGTCGTGGCTCTCGGTCTGGGTGGAGTGGGGGTTAAGTGTGGAGTGTTTCTCGTGCTGGGCTCTCAAGGTATCCTTTCTCTACCCGCTCTAGTGTGTTGGCTGGGACAGGACTGGGAATAATACGTTGTGGACGTGATCGTTCTTGCTCGTCATCCTTGGTGTAGAGTTACTTGTCTCCCTGATCATATCACCACCGCAATCTTCTGGGCAGATCGGTGTCGCAACAATCGAGGTACGAGACGAATATGAATTCACTGATCATTTACTCTACGAGAGAGTGTGAGTGATGAGGAGGGGGGAGGGGAGGGTACACAACCATCGTCAGAACCTGAAAACGGGCCTCCTCCAAAAAACATAACCACCCCCTCACAGCTTCCACCGGGTTTTGAAAAGAGAGGCAGGGCAGATTGCCCAAGCTTCCTGGAACTGTCTTGTCACCTCATCGCCACATCAGCAAAAAACTACATGATCTGGGAACAATCTCAGTGATGTACCATCCCCATTCCATTCACTGTCCCCCCACCATCCCCCCCAATGGTCCATCCTCCCCAATTCCTGTCACGCCACAGCACCCAACCTCTTCCGCTGCCTAAACACCACCCATAGACCAGACCCTTCACCATCCCCTCCCTCGCGCACTCCTAATACTGACCAAAAACTTCTCTCCCCATTCTCTCCCTCTTCCCATCACTCCTCGATCGACTGGAAACTCCTTCCTCCTCTCTCTCCACTGCCTACTCTCACTCATACACCCCAATCTTTTCACCATTCATTTAATTGTATCTATAGGTCCCAAGTATTACCCCTCACAGGAGGTTCAGTCGAAAGATACACCCTTCCCAGAGTGATGATCGAAGGTAAATACAGTGGGAGTTTGGGTTGTGAATAGGTGTAAGTAAGTTGCGATGTGATAGAGGAGTATGTATGGCATTCGGCCCATCAAATCGTACTCCGCCATGGCTGATCTATTCCTTCCTCCAACCCATATTCTCCTGCCTGCTCCCCTAATCTCTGACACCGATTACTAATGAATGGGAAAAGATATGGAAGGGAGGGAGAAATAGGGGAAAAATGGAAGGTGATGGGTGTCAGAGATTGAATGTGTTAGGGGAGGTTGGAGCGATGGGAGAGAGGGTTGAGGCGCGATGGTGTTGAAGAGGTGAAAAGAGAAAGAGTGTGTATGGAGAATGATTGATGGAAAGGACATGCGGAAGATACTAAGAGTGAGAGTGAGAGAGAAGGGTGAGTGAAGGAATTCCCGAAGAAAGAGAAGAGAAGGGGAGACAATTGAGGGATAAGTGAGTGTGTCTGAATGAAATTTTGTTTCCATGGAAAGTTCCGTGACGCGAGCAGATAGGAGCAGACCCCCGCCAGAAGCTGAAGATTGGCCGTGGAGGTCCCTCTATCAGGTTGGTACTGTTGTGGCAAAGAGGCAGATTCAGACGTTTGTCTACTTGTGGTCCCTCCTCACCAGGCACTGCCCCATGGATACTAACTCCATGACATCGGCCATTTACACCTCACGCTTGCCTCGGCAAGGCCGCAGCCATCATCAAGGACCTGTCGCACCCGGCCACTCCCCTCTTCTCCGCTCCCCATCAGGCAAGAGGTACAAGTAAGTGTAGAAAACTACGACACTTCCAGATTCATGGTAGTTTTTACAGGCTGCCTTTCAGGCAACTGCACCATCCATTCCACTAACAGAGTGCGGTGCCTGAAACTAATATCTACCTCATTGGTGTTAAACGAGAAACTGCTGATGCTGGAGAATCGAGGGTTACACAATGCTGGAGACACTCAGCGGGTGCGCAGCATCTAGAGGAACGAAGCGAGAGATAGGCGTAAGTTTTCGTCGGTCGAGACCTTATTCTTAAGATGATGCTAGACACCCGCTGAGTTTCCTCACGGCTTTTTGTGATAACCCTCTACCTTCATTGGTGCCCCTCGGACTATACTTTGCTGACTTTACATTGCACTAATTGTTTTAATTACCTTATCATGTGTCTCTACACCGTAAATGGCTCTCGATTGTCATCATGCAGTTGTCTTTGCGCTGACTGGTTAGCATGCGTGCAACAATAGCTTTTCAACAGTCACTTCGGGTACTTGTGCAATTAAACTTAAACTGAAAACTAAAACTCTCCACCGCCTTCCTGTAGTACGGTTCACCAAGACCAGACTCCCCCAACTTCCTTGGGCCCACCGCAAACCCACATCACGTCCCCCGACCCCTTGTCCTCTGTCTCTTGCCCGCAGGTTACTGTGATTACCCCTCAAAACACACTGAATCCCTACTCGCATATCCCACTTTTCAAACTGAGGGTACGGACCTAACGATGTTCATAAAGGATGGTGAGCAGAATTAGCCAATTCAGCCCATCAATCTACTCTGCCAGTTCAATCATGGCTGATTTCTAGCATCTCCATACCCAACCCATGCTTCCCTGCCTTTTTCCCATAACCCCCTGGGACACCTGTTACTATCAAGAATTATCTATCTGCCTAAACATATTCTATCAACTGACACGGGACTCCACAGCAGTCTGTGGCAAAGATATGCCACAGATCTCGTCTGATGAAAGAACGTTCTTTTATTCCGAGGCTGTGGACTCTTGTCCTCGAACTCCCCTGGAGTGCAAACTTCTTGGGACTCACCTTCCACTCGTCCTGTTCCCATTTACTGAACATCACGACCTTGTCCCTGCCACACTTGCCCTAGTTGGCCTAGAATCCTAGTTTCATGTGCCTTCCACACCCCAACATTCACTCCCCTGTACCACCCCCCCCGCCTGGAGCTCAGTGGAAAGTCCAGACTCTGTCCCCCTCCCCTTCGGTCCTTTTTACACCCTGGTCTCTGTAACCTCCCTCCAACGACAACGTGCAGATGCGTATTCTTTGCCTTGTGACCGGTGTTTATTGGAGAGGGTCCAGGGGAGGTTTACAAGAACGATCCCAGGGACATGAAGTGGGTAGCATATTGGTTTGACAGCACTGGGGCCTGTAACTCGGCTGAGTTTTGGTGGTTGGAGGGGCGGAACCTCATTGAAACTTACAGAATAATGAAAGGGCATAGATTGTGTGGTGTATGGAGAGGATATCTCCATGGTGGAGAGTCTAGAACCAGAGGTCACAGCCGTAGAATTAAAAGACGCTCTTTTATAAAACGTGAGGAGGACCTCTTTAGGAAGAATGCGTTATTTAGTGGAATCAATTGCCACAGAGGGTTGTGGGGCCCAAGTCAGTGGATATTATAAAGCAGAATTAGAAAATTCTTGATTAAAACGGGTGCCAAGGGTTTATGCGGAGGGGATAGATAGCGGAAATAGGGTTAGGAGTAGAGATCGCTAGCCATGATTGAATGGCAGAGTAGACTTGGATGAAACCGAATGGCCCTTATTCCTACTCCTATATCTTGTGATACTGTCTTTTCCTCTCAGTGCTGCATCTCGGCGACAGGGATGTCTGTTTACAGCTGAGGTCAATTGACCCCTCTATTAATGGTGCGCTCATTTTACCTGCTTCACCCCTCTCTGTGTGCACCCTCCACTCTGCCACCTTCTTCGGATGTTTTCTCTCTGACATAACCTCTCTCTGTCACTTAGTCCTATAATCGCAATCTCCCTGTCATTTGACTCAATCTGCACACCTCACGTGCTTCGGCGAAGGCCAGCAGCAAAATCATGGACCTGAGTCTTTACCGGGGGTCCGACTTGCCTCTCTCCCCTTTCTTCCGCTCTCTCACATCTCCCATTGGATGAGAGGTACCTTGAAGTGTGAAAAACGCACACCTCCAGATTCAGCGACAGTTTTTTCTTACCCAGCTGTTGTCAGGCTAATGAATAATCCTACACGCTAAGTTACCCTTGGAAGATCTGCCCAATAAACTGTTGTACTACGTCTTTTCCGTCGAGTGCACTATCTTGCTCGCTATAGGATTTTTGCATCATAGAGATTTAAAGTGCAGAGTCTTTTTCCCAATCTGAGTAAAATCTGCCAGACAAGCCCTGTAACTTAGCAACGTTTTTAGAGTGCGATGATCTGGTCCAATTTAGCAAGTAATTAACATCCCTGTAAATTGTGCCCCAGCGTGTGTGGATAGTGGGGGGATCGCTTGTGTCGTGATCGGTGGGCCAAGGGCTTTTTTCTGCGCTGTATCTCCAAAATTATCCTAGTAACTAGAGTGTGGACAGTGATGGATGGATCGGTCAGGATTAGGTGGGCCGATGCGCCAGTTTCATAGCTAAAAAAAAGTCAATGCTGATAATTGTCTTGCCATTAAACCTCTACACTCTCTCCTTGTGCCTTCAAACCTCCTAAAAGTGCAACACCGCACTCTTGTTGGATTAACTCCATCTGTCGTTTTCCGCCCCTTTATGCATCATAATCTTCATCCCTGCACAGTATCTTCCGACAGATTCCTCTCTGTCTGCCATACTCCTCCAAATATTGGTTGTCGTCTCCAGCAAAATACCACTCGCCACAGATCGCCAGAATTTAACACATGCGCTTTGAAGGTGTGTGATGAGCGCCCCAATGTTGTCCTGGACGATTTTTGCCTCGTTGTAAATAGAATTAGGAAATATCCTATAGTGGAGCTAAGATAGAGAACTCCTGCTAAGTGCACATGGGCTGACGTGTGGTACGCAACGGAGCGTAAACGTGGGGGGACCTTTTTGTTAATGATTAATATGTTAACAAATTATGATGCTGTCCCATTTTTTAATGTCTATGGAATTGTTTTTCAACAATAAAATGGGTCTGGTCTTTCCCAATAACCAGAGAATGAAATGAGATCTGCCTCTAATGGTGGGGTTATCTGAATGAAGTATTTAACAAAAATAACATTTGTTTTGAGCAAGATTAAAACATTATGTCTAACGTTAGGATGGTGGTTTCATTCATACAAACTGATTAGATTGGTGTAGATTGATTAGTAGGACTGGATGTTACACTCCCTAAAACAAAGAACTTTTTCTCTACAATTGACATTCTTGGGGCGATGTCCACTGGTGATCACTACCAATCAGACACATCTCAGTTGTGTACCTCAACGTCACTGGGTGTTTCGGCCTTTTATCACAAGAAGGCACCCTCAGTATCGAGGCAGGTCTCATCTCAGGTTGATGCAGTCCCGGGTGTGTGTCTCATGGTTAGCCTCTAGATGGTCACGTGGCAGCCCAGACAGCATATTTTCTCCTTCAGCCACAGCCAGTGAAGGCTGCTCATTTCGGTGGCATTGGCAAGTTCTTTTATTTGCCCTCCTTTGTGCCTGCCCTCTGACCGACTTCCTCAGGAGCCTTTGTGGTGGAAACTGGCTACAACGCCCCTGCACCCCACCTCCACGGACACACCCCTAACGCCCCTGTCCCACTTAGGATACCTGAATGGAAAACCTCTCTGGGAGATCCTTGCGCCCCACCCCTAAGGTTTCTGTGAGGTTCACGGGATGAGGTTCCCATGAGGTTCCCGGAGGATCCAGTCACTCACCCATGAAGTCACCAGAGGTTTTGGTCACTTGCATGGAATGCCTCGAAAGCCTTCGAAGCGTGAGCTGCATCAGTAGCATTGTACCATACCTGAAGATATTGTGGTGCATTTTGGTCTCCAAAAATGGAGGAAGGACATTCTTGCGATTGAGGGTAGCCCCCGCCGTAGGTTCACCAGGTTAATTCCCCCGGAATGGCGGACTGTCATATGCTGAGAGAATGGTGCGGCTGGGCTTGTATACTCTGGAGTTCAGAAGGTTGAGAGGGGATCTTGTTGAAAACATCTAAGATTATTAAGGGTTTGGACATGCTAGAAGGCAGGAAACATGTTTCCCCGATGGTTGGGAGAGTCCAGAACCAGGGGTCACACACACAGTTTTAAAATATAGGGGTCGGCATTTAAAACAGAGGACGAGGGAAACACTTTTTCTCACAGAGAGTTGTGAGTCCCCCACTGTGGAATTCTCTGCCCCCAGAGGCCGGCTCTCTGGATACATTCAAGAGAGAGCTGGATAGGGCTTCTTAAAGATAGCGAGGTCAGGGGGATTGGGGAAAGAAGGAGTCAGGAACGGGTACTGATTGGGGACGAATCAGCCGTGATCACATTGAATGGCGGTGCTGGCTAGAAGGGCGCGAATGGCCTAACTCCTGCACCTAGTGTCTATGTCTTTGATCACATTGATTGGCGGTGCTAGGAAGGGCCAGATGGCCTACTCCTGTACCTATTGTTGCTGTCACCCGCCCACTATCTCCCAGCAGCTTTTGTGCGCGCGTATTAAAATTTCGCGTGATGGGCTTGGAGAATGGGGCTGGGCTGGGATAGAATATCTCCCCAAAGTACCTGATAACAGTCTGACATCTGTGCAAAGCTTGGCCCTAATGCTAGAACAAAGGCAAATGCCCCACTGGGCTTTGCATAGAATCACTCGCACGTACACACTCTCACTACAACACACACACACACACACACACACACACGACACACACACAACACTCACCACGTCAGCACACGACCCACACCACACGCACACACACACACACATCCCACACACACACACTCACACACACTTACACACACACAACACCACAACACACACAACGCACACACACGCACACACTCGCACACACACGCACACACACACAAAACACACACACTCACACACCCACTCACACACTCAACACACACACACAACACACCACCGCACGCACACACACACACACACTCACACACACACACACACACACACACACACACACACACACACACACACACTCACACACACACGCACACACACACACCACACACACACACACACACACACATCGCGAAGGTGGGGGCCTGGGACAGGGGAGGAGCGCTTTTTCTCCCTGCGCGATGAAGAGGAAGTAACCGGCGGCCACAGAGCACGGTAAGTCCTTTAGAGGAGCGCGGGAGGGAGGAGAGAAGGGGAGAGAAACGGGGGGGGGGGGGGAGAAGGAAAATGGAGACAGTTTTAAGACGTATTAATAAAGTTATAGCGGGGCATTTTACCTTCCGGCGGATCTTCTAGATCCTGAAAACCAAAAGATCCGACAGGATCTGGAGGAGAAAATTGCTGAAAACTCCAATGAGCCAATCAAAATGGATGCCGGTCAGCGAAGGAGATTGCCTTCGACTGCCTGTAAGTAAATAGCGACCCCACTCCACTGGCTGCCACCAAACGGCAACCTATTTTTATTCGAGGCCGGTTTTGTTTTTTTTTAAATAATCGCAGGAACATAGTAAAGCCTCGACTACGCGGGAAACCACTTTCACTCCATTAGGAGAGTGACCCGGAATCTCCGGGACCTCACGGAAAATCCTTGGGTGGGCCGCAAGGGTTTCCGTTCAGTTTCTGTTCAGGTTTCCTAAGTGAGACAGGGGCATAACACTGTGCCAACTGAAGACAACCAATCTCTCCTCTGCCTCTGCTGCAACGGTTTGAATATCAAAGAAACTTTTTTCTTTCATAAGCCTCATGAAGAATCCACAGCCACCTCCCAGGGAACCGTCAGCTCAATGATGAAAACACGCTGACAGGAGTTGGACCAGAGAACGAGGAAGTAGGTTGGTAGCTGCGCCAATTTCAACTGGGAACGAAAGCTTCTGGCCTAGGATCAACATGGCATTTCCGAGTCCCCTGCTGCGTTCAGTGGGTATGAGTTGAGAGGCGAGTGGGGAGGTTAGTTCTCCGTTTTCTCTCCTTCCCGGATGAAGGATGGTATTTGCGGGAATGTTATCTGGCAATCGCTAGGCATGGCAATTGGTGGTAAATCTCTTGCACTCGAGTCATCTGCCAAACACCTCAGCACCTGGTTATAGTCGCCAGGTGTATCTGCCTTGTGTTAGGCAGGTCTTTTACAACCGACCAGGATGTGCTTGAGGTTTGCTGGAACTGCACACAGGGGGCAGGCTGGATCCTCTCCCAGCCAAAGATTTAGGTTTGTGGAGAGTAAAGGACGTCAATATGTGGCTCTGATAATGAAGCTCAACTTATTTGCTCCATGCTCCACACTCACGAAGCTCCATGTGATACTTCCTCCTCTCAACCACATCCCACCGCCACCTCATCCAGCGGCCGTTTTGGGCTTAGGACTGGCTTTGGCACCACCTGGCTGCTTCTTCCTCTGGTGGCGCACCTCCTCCGCACCACCAGGTGCCGACGTTCAGCTGGAGTAGCTTTTGTTTTGCCAGGTAAGTTTCATTGCTCGTGTGGCCAGGCCAAAGCCCCCTCGGCTTGTTGGACATGGCCCACTATGTCCCGATGTTGGAGGCGAATTTTATTGCGTCCAGTACCACTGCTGCTGGAATCCATTTCCAACCTGTTGCTAATGTTGGAGCGACACGTCTTATTATTGGGTCCCCCCCTGGATTCTGTTAGTGTCATGGTCCAGCCTCACTTTCGGCACATTTGTACTCCTCCACCAGGCTTGAGACCGGCAGCTGAGAGGCTCCATTCCCATAGAGCCCTATGGCTGCTGAGGGAGGCATCTCGTAGCCCAAGCCACTTCCCCAGCACTTTTGTGAGTTCACCAGTCTCTCCAGCTGGTTGGCATGGGATATAAGCGACCATCGTAGATGGTAATTGGCCACATGAGTCGGGGCAGTAGACCGAATTGAAGGCACCAAAGCTTCAGTTTTACCCTGGGAATGCAGTGTTGTGGATTTGCTTGAGGCCACTGATTGTATCCTGCCTGAGTTGTTCCAAATGCTCTGCATCCTTGAGGTATGCGGTGTACCATCGCCCGAGGCTTTTGGACCTGCTTCTCCAGGACAGTTGGTATTGTCTCGTTACTAATGTGGAACCTTTCATCAGTGAGCCGGCCTTTCACAATGGAAGATACTGCAGGATTTGCTGAGTTTAATCTCCATTCATTCGTGCCCATTTGGTGTTTTCCTGGAGTTTATCAGCAGGCGTTTGGTGCATGCTTTTGTTGTTGTTATTGTGGTCATATCATCCATGCACGCCCTGATTGGAGGAAGACGCAGTCCACTCTTCAAGCGTTCCCCTCCAACCACCCATCGTGATTGCTCGAATGATGAGCTCATTGCCATGGTGAAAACCAGAGGAGAAATGGTACAGCCTGCCATTATGCCTACCTCAAGGTGCTGCCAGGCGGTGGTGTTGTCCTGTGTTGTGACGCAGAACTGGAGGTCCTAGAAAGTAAGCTTTTACCGGCTTTGTGATGATCTCTGAGACCCCGGAAAAATTTTAAAAAGAGCTGCCCAAAGGAGTCTCATGGGGAACCGAACCAAAGGCATTGGCAAGATCTAAGGAAAACCACATGCAGATATCTCTTTTTTTCTTGGCGTCAGTTTGTATCTGGTGCCAGATGACGTTTGCACTGTGCCAGACATCCTGAGAAAACCACGTAAACCGCATGCTTTCTGCACTGACGTGGCAGATGAAGTTGTTGCTCTGCAAAACTGCTGAGGAGTGTTTGGGCCATAACACCAAAGAAGATCTTTCCTTCCACGTTCAGAAGGCTGATCTGGCGGAATTGGATAACTGGTTGAGGAGTTCTTTTCTTTGGGAAATATGATCCCTCCTGCCCTTCGCCATGCCTTAGGTATGATTTCCTTTCCCCCGTGCCACTTTCATTAACTTCCAAAGGTATTTCAGGGAACCAAGGGTGTTCTTATAGAGCCTGTGTGGGAATGCCATTGGGGCCCTGGGACTGATGCTGTTCTTGCCCGTCTCCACTTCCTTCCATGTAGGAGGACCCTTATGTCCATCTGGTGCTCAGGTGGGTGGATAGGTGGCATGTCATCTGGAATGGTGACTGGCTCATGCCTCCGTTTGTCCGAGTTACATCTTCCTCAGGTGCTCATCCAGTTCCCCCTTACAGGTACTCTCAGGATCCCGCTCTTCTCTTTGACAAAAAAGAGGCTTTTGACAAACTTGTATGGATCTCTGTAGAAACTTGTCCTCCTCGCACGTTCTTTCTTCTTGTGTTGCTTTCTCAGGCATTCTGCTCTTCGCAGGATTGCCAGGCGCTGCTTCATTTCTGCCTGTAGTGCCTCGCGTCCTTTCCTCAAAGTCAAAGTATCCTTTATTGTCATCAGACCTTTCAGTCTGAACGAAATGTTGTTGCCTTGCAGTCATACATATAATAAAAAACAAAACACACAATAAACACATATTTAACATCCACCACAGTGAGTTTCACCAGGCACTAGCTCACTGTGATTGGAAGGCAAAAGTCTTAATGTCTTTGTGTTCTTCCCTCCTTGTTCTCCCTCTGCGCTGAGGCGATCCAGGCCTCCGATGTTGTTGTCCACTGGGCCCGCGGCCGAGCTTCCGAAGTCAGGCCACCCACCGCCGGAACGCTGCAACACCGCCACAGCTCTGAAGATGGGTCCGCCGCTGACGCTGGAACGCCGCCACAGCTCCGTGGCCGCCAGCTCCGCCATTAGGCCTCAGCACAGACGGTGACGGGGACACGACAAGAAAAAGTCGCACCCCCCCGAAGGGAGAGACAGCCTAAAACCTTGTTTCCCCCCCCAACACACATACATACACAGCCACGATTAAGGACAAGAAATTTAACTAAATCAGACACAAGAAAAACAACAAAATAAGAAAGAACAGAGGATTGCAGGCAAGCCGCAGCTGCCAGGCAGCACCGCCACTTTCTCCTACCTGTTCCTTTCTGCCTCTGCGCGGAGTGGCCTTCCTCCACTGTTTTTCTCAGCTCCCTCCTTTCTTTCACAGCCTTTTGATCCCCTGCTGCCTCCTGGACTTGTACTGGGGTGCTGGTTCCTTCTGTGTCCTTTGTTTCATGACCTTCACCACAAATCTCTCCGCCCCATAGTTGTATATGGTTGTCTCCCATATTCTCCATGTTTTCTTTCCACACATCCCTCCAATCCTTCCAGAAGATGGACGAGGTCAGTGTTAACAGTCTTCCCTCTCTTTCCTCTGGCAGGATTTAGGCCACAAGATTTGAGGCTTTTTCCCTCCATCTTCCTCTCTACCACTGACTGTGGTCTGAGTTGGGCTCGGGACTCGTGTCTGTTAGTGGGACAGTACTTGGTGAGCTTCGCCAGGGCTGCTGATACCCTGTGGATTGTGGTGGTTATCCTTCCACTGGGCTTCACTCGACTGATTTGGCCTACCTCTTAGAAAGTAATGGTCAATGCGAGGCCCCACAACAAGCTCTCCCAGGCACTTTTTCCTGCCCCAAGTTTGCACCAGCTTCTCGTTCCCAGCTAGCACACAGCCAACATTGTTTCCTTTATCATCGTTACTTGTTTTCATTCATTTGTTACTAATATCTCTCTACATCACTGTCTATATCTCTCGTTTCTCTCTTCCCTGATTCCGTCGGAATAAGGGTCTCGAACCAGAAACGTCACCCATTTATCCTTACTCTCCAGAGATGCTGCCTGTCCCAATGAGTTACTCCAGCATTTTGTGCCTCTCTTCGGTTTTTTCACTCCCTTCGTTAAAAAATAAAGAAACCAGCATCTGCGGTTCCTTCCGACGCTGTTAATGGTTTGTTTTTAACTTTAGTTTAGAGATTACAGCGCGGATGCCCACCCTTCGGCCCACTCTGAGACGTCCGCACCAAACCAGCGATCCCCGCACACTAACACTATCTTACACTAGGAATTATTTTTACTTTTATACCAAGCCAATAAATGTGTATTAATTCCACATACCCTCCACCAGTTGAGTGGAAGAGTTGCTCCTTCAAGTTTCTATTTAATCTTTATCTGCTCACCTAAAAACCCAGTCCTCTGGTTCTTGAATCCCCTACCTGGGTTAAAAAACATTCAGTGCATTTGGGCAGCAGGCAAGGTGGAACAGGGTAGAGCTACCGCCTTACAGCGCCAGATACCGGGTTTTGATTCTGACTACGGGGTGCTTGTCTGTACGGAGTTTGTACATTCACTCCTGACCTGCGTATGTATTTTCTCCAAGATCTTCGGTTTCCTCCCCTGCCGCTCGCCCACACTAGTTTTGTAGTTAATTGGCCTTGGTTAGATATGTAAATTTGTCCCTACTGTGTGCAGGAAAGTGCTGGGGACCGATGGTCAGCACAGACTTGGTGGGCTGAAGGGCCTGTTTCCGCGTTGTATCTTTAAAGTAAACTAAACTAAATTTATAACATTAAATATGTTTTTTTTGGTGTTCATGTATAAATGTGAGAGCAATATGTTTATGTTATTTGTTAGTTTAATTTAGCTTACGGAAACCTGTACATCTTTGAAGTATGGGAGGAAACCCAAGCACCCAGAGAAATCCCACAAGTCATGGGGAGAACGTGCAAACTCCGTACAGACAGCACCCGTAGTCAAGATCGAACCGGGGACTCTCGCGCTTTAAGGCAGAGGTTCAATCGCTACATTACCGCGCCGCCGCACTAATGCAGAGAATCTTCACTGGTTGGCGCAGACACGGTGGGCCGAAGGGACTGTTTCTACGATGCATCTCTAAACTAAACACATACCGAGTGTGCACGGGTAATCGATGGTCATCGCGGACCTGGTGGGCTGAAGGGCCTTTTTCCACGCTGTATCTGCACTGTATCTCGAAACTAAATTAAACTGACCCATTGAGATACTCCAGCTTTTTGTGTCTATATTTGGTTTAAGCAGCATCTGCGGTTCCTTCTTCAACTAAATTTACCCTCTCGACTTCCGGTGGCGTTATGGAGGGCTAGAGGATAACGCCAGCCAGCTCCGCGAAATAAAACGGGGAAAAACGGGGGATTAACGGACCTACCTGCTGCCTGCCGTCTCTGCACCGATTGTTGTGAGTGACGTCATCAGGCGCGCGACTAGTTATGTCTACAACACGCAGCCCAACCGAAAAATCAAATACTCGACCAACCAGGCAGAGACCGGGAGAAGGCCTGACTGAAGCCTCGGTCTCAGGGAGGACCTCATCCCAGGAAGATGTATTGAAAAGAACAGGGAAAAAAACTGAAAGTGAAGAACTGTAAAATTTTATTTCACGTGAAATAGCTGGTTTAAGGAGGAAATAAAACAGATGAATAATCAAATGAAAGAATTACAACTGGAAACTAATTGCAATATTAATAATAAGGCTAAGAAAATATCAGAAGATCTGAAGAAAGAAATCACAGAAATGATGAACGTAATGTCAAAGGAGATGAACGATACAATTGAAAAGGCCAAAATTGACTTTGAAAAAAGCTGAATCCTGTGGAGAAGGTACTGGACCAACAGATGGCTGGTATAAAAAGCCTTGAAGAACTAGCTGACATAAGTGCTGGGACTACAGCAAAGCTGGTTACAGAAAATGAACGTCTACGGATTTACTGACTAAAATAACCGAGAAATGTACTGAGCTAGAAGGTCGCCAGAGAAGACAAAACCTAAGAATCGCGGGTATTCCCGAAGGACGAGAGAAAGATGAAGATCCTCGAGAATTTACTGCAAATCTACTGCAACACGTTTTATCTCTGGAACAAAAGCCTTTATTAGCCCGTGCACATAGAGTGAGAAGACGTCAGACAAGACTAAACGCCCCCTCAAGACAAACGATTATAAAGGTACAATATGACTACGTCTTGGAGGAGATAATGCGAAATACCTCGAGAAACAGAAACCAGGTTTTTGAAGGACAAAGGATCAGTATCTACCAAGATTACCCAGCAGAAGTTTCCAGGAAACGGAAAGCATTTAATGAGGCTAAAAGTCTTCTGAGGGGAGTGGAAAATTTGAAATACGGCCTGACTTATCCAGCTACTTTAAGAGTTACTTTCAACAACAAGGAATATTTCTTCTCCAACCCAGCGGAAGCACTGGACTTTGCCTGGCAGATCAAGATCTGAGAAGCCCCTACCATCGAATATACTGACTTTTATGGACTTTACAAGAATCTTTAAGACTCTGCAAGACTTCATAAGACAATGCAGGATTGGGTGGAATTGGACAGAAGCTGGAGAGAGATGCGGATTGGAAAACCTCACGCGGATACTAATAATTAGTATAATCACATTACTAATATAAATAACTAATACATATTAAAGTCACACCGTGGTATCTTTATTAATCATTAATTTTACTAATATTATATAACTAATAAATAACAAAATTATAGCGTATCACTTATACTAATTAAAATTAATCATTATTACTAATAATTAATGTTTATCTATGTTGGAATGATTAGAGTCAAATATAGAGATGGATTTCATTTGGAGACTTTTCTTTTACACCAGCAATTTTCATTTTTACTTCTGGTTTTCCTTTTGTTTTATGTTTTTTTTTTCTTTTTTACCCTTTTTTTATATTAGTTAGATTTTTAAATAAGTTTTAAATATATGTATTTCTATATCTTTAATTATTATAATTTGAATATTTTATTTTTCTTTTTTTTCCCTTTCTTTTTTTAATTTTATACCCCCGGTAAAATATCATTATGGAATAATAATTCCAAAAAACCTGGGAGCTGGTTAAGTTAGTAACATCAACGACGGAAGTCGGTAGCACTAACTGCAACAACTCTAGATGTAGTTTTTTTCTTTCTTTATACACAATACTAACTTCTTAATCTATCCTTTGTTCTTCTTTTTTATAAACTATTATAGTTTTTTTGTCAGTTTGAATGGAGTTATACATTGGACCAAAGGAGATATATACGTGAGAGACATTCACGAGACTTAAAATTCATCTATTCGATGTTCGGGTGTAAGGTCGGGTCTGTCGGGCTGAACCATAGACTCTATTGCAGCCCTCCATAGACAAAAGATGCAAGACTCAAAAATGAATATGGGGAATGAGTGAATAACGTTTTGTAGTTGGAATGTTAAAGGTTTTAATGAACCGATTAAGAGAGGAAAAGTATTAGCACATTTAAAAGCAATGTAATTTTCATTCAAGAAACCCACTTAAAAAAAGATGCTGAACATAGGTTGAAAGCTAAATGGATAGATAAAATGTACCATTCTTCTTTTACGCATATATCAAGAGGCGTAGCAATATTATTTTGTAAAGGCATTTTATTTAAACATACATCAACTAAAACTGATAACGATGGCAGATACATCATTGTGATAGGAGAATTAAATACACAAAAAATGATTTTTGTTAATGTATATGGACCAAACTTTGATAGTCCATTGTTTTTCAAGAAAATATTTAACAATATCCCGGAATTAACACAATACAATCTAATAATTGGAGGAGATTTTAATTGTACACTGGACCCTTACTTAGACAGATCTACAAGGCAAAGGAAAACTAAATCACATTCTAGTGACTTATTAAATGCATATATGGAAACCACTAATATCAAAGATGTTTGGAGAGTAGAAAATCCTACCGGACGAGAATACTCCTTTTATTCGTCAGTACATAAAACCTACTCAAGAATAGATTATTTTTTGGTTGACGCCAAACTTATTTCACTCACTTATAATTCCAAATATCACAATATTATAATTTCAGATCATGCACCGTTAACATTTAAGATTAAAATAAATGGTAAAACAGAAAGATCGGGACAGTGGAGATTTAACCCACAAATTTTAAAAAATAAAATAACTCAGGAATATATTACAGCACAAATTAAGATTTTTTTGGAAACAAATGATAAACCGGAAATATCTTGTTCCTTATTATGGGAAACATTTAGAGCATATCTGCGGGGAATCATGATTTCCTCCCAATCATTTTATAATAAAAAGAATCGTAAGGATCAACAAGAACTGGAAAAGGAGAATAAACAATTAGATATAGAGAATGCAGCGAATCCATCTATAATATTACATAATAAAATTGCAGCATTGAAATATAAATAAAATAAAATATATACAGATCAAGTTGTAAAATTTTATCAACATACTAAACAATTACAGTTTGAATTCGGACGTAAACCTCAAAAACTATTGGCTCGCCAACTAAGGAAAATGGAAGCCGAAAAAATAATCCATAGGATCAAATCACATAATGGCGAACTGCTAATACAACCTAAAGATTTAAAAAATATTTATGCAATACTATAAAAATTTATACACTGCTAAAACAACAGAAAATAAAATAGGAATAGAAGCATTTTTAGAAAAATGCAACCTGAAAGGGTTGGACTTACAAAATAGAGAATCACTAAACGCTGATATCTCAATAAAAGAAATCCAAGAATCTATTAGATCATTAAAAAATGGTAAAACACCGGGACCAGATGGTATTGGCTCGGAATTTTATAAAACATTTTATGATCAGATTGACCACGTCTGAAATCATTATATGAATATATATATACATAGCAGAAACTACCAGCAACGTTAAATGAATCTACCATAACACTTATACCTAAAATAAACAAAGACCTGGATGAACCAGGATCAGTTAGAGCAATAGCTCTTTTAAATACTGATCAAAAGATATTAATCAAAATATTAGCACAAAGGCTAAGCACAGTTATTAATGAATTAATTCACCCCGATCAAACAGGATTTATACCAAAACAATATTCCTCACATAATTTGAGATGGTTATTCAATATTATATATTTGAAAAGAGGTATTAAAAAAGATCTAGTAGTTACCTCGTTACATGCAGAGAAAGCCTTCGATCGGGTGGATTGGCCTTATTTGTTTTCGGTTATAGAAGCTTTCAAACTGGGAGAGAAGTTCATTACTTGGATCAAATTGTTATATACAAATCCAACAGCTAAAATAACAACAAATCGAATGTTATCAACTAAATTCAATTTATCTCGAGGCTGTAGACAAGGTTGCCCTTTATCCCCCCTACTGTTTGCACTTGCAATAGAACCGTTAGCTCAGAGGGTGAGATTACATCCGGAAATATATGGATACGATACAAGAGATACTAAAAATAAAATTTCCTGGACTTCCGGTGGCGCTATGGAGGTCTAGAGGATAACGCCAGCCAGCTCCACGAAAAAAAAACGAGAAAAACGGGGGATTAACGGACCTACCTGCTGCCTGCTGCTTGCTGCCTGCCGTTTCTGCACCGATTGTTGTGAGTGACGTCATCAGGCGCGCGACTAATTATGTCAACAACACGGAGCCCTACCGACAAAGGGAAAAGTCGATCAACCCGGCAGAGACAGGCAGAAGGCCAAACTGAAGCCTCGGACTCGAGTAGAACCTCCTCCCAGGAAGATGTATCCAAAGGAACAGGGAAAAAAACGGAAGGTGAGGAATTGAAAACTTTTATTTCACAATATATTGCTGGTTTAAGGTAAGAAATAAACCAGATGAACAGCCAGATGAACCAGATGAACAATCAATTGAAAGAATTTCAGCAGGAAACAAATTTAAATGTTAATAACAAGATCAAGAAATTATCGGAAGATTTGAAGAAGGAATTCACAGATATGATTAACAAAATGTCAAAGGAGATGGACAAAAAAATTGAAAAGGTTAAAAAAGACTTTGAAAATAGGACGAATCATATGGAGGTAGTCCTGGAACAACAGACGGCTGGTATAAAGAACCTTGAAGAAGTAGCTGATACAAGTGCTTTGACTACAGCAAAGTTGCTTACAGAAAATGAACGTCTAACGAACCTGCTGACCAAAATAACTGAGAAATGTATTGAGCTAGAAGGACGCCAGAGAAGACAATATCTAAGGATTGCAGGGATTCCCGAAGGACGAGAGAAAGATGAAGATTCTCGAGAATTTACTGCGAAATTACTGCAACAGGTTTTATCTCTGGAACAAAAGCCTTTATTAGCCCGTGCTCATAGAGTCATGAGACGTCAGACAAAAACAAACGCCCCTCCAAGACAAATGATCATAAAGCTACAATATGACTTTGACCTGGACGAGATTATGCGAAAAAGCCTCGAAAAACAGAAACCTGGTATTTGAAGGACACAGGATTAGCATCTACCGAGATTATCCTGCAGAGGTTGCCAGGAAACGGAAAGCATTTAACGAAGCTAAAAGTCTCATGAGGGGTGTGGAAAATCTGAGATACGGCTTGAATTATCCAGCTACTTTAAGAGTCACCTTTAACAACAGGGAACATTTCTTTACCAGCCCAACAGAAGCACTGGATTTCGCTCGGCAGATCGAGACCTGAGAAAAATCTTCCATTGAATATACTGACTCTCACTACTTTTAGAGACTTTATAAGGATTTTCAACATCCTGCAAGACTTCACAAGATAATGTTGGACTGGACGGATTGGACAATGTCGAATGGAATCGAGAGGAAGAAGTGGATTGGAAGACCTCATCCGGACACTAATAATTACTAAAATCACACTATTAATATAAATAAATAACTAACTAATATTAAAACCACAACGCGGTATTATTGTCAGTGTTATTCTTGCTAATTAAGATTGCCCACTATTACTAATCACTACTATTAATAATTAACAACTAATGCTTATTTATGTAGGAATGAATAGAGTCAAATAAAGGGATGGATTTCAATTGGAGATCTTTTTCTTATAATAGCAATTTTCAACTGAACTTTTGTTTTTCTTTTTGTTTTATGGGATTTTTTTATCTTTTTTATTATTATATAGCTTTTATATTTTTAACTTTTTTTTTTTTTTTTTTTACCCCTTCTTTTTTTTTCCCCTGAATGTTATACCCCCGGTAAAATATTATTATGGAATAATAATTCTTAAACCCAGGAGCTGGTCAAGTTAACAACATCAACGACGGAAGTCGGTAGATGGTTAGCCATGCTAGTATGGCTAGCACTAACTGCAACTACTCTAGATGTAGTTTTTTCTATCTTTAAGCACAATACTAACCTCTTAATCTATCCTTTACTATTCTTTTATATAAACTGTTGTGTTTTTCAGTTTGAATGGAGTTATATATTGGACCAATGGAGATATATTCGTGATGGACATAAACGAGACTTAAAATTCATCTATTCGATGTTCGGGTGTAAGGTCGGGTCTGTCGGGCTGATCCATGGACTCTATCGTAGATTTCCATAAACATACGATGCCAGACTTAAAAATGAATACGGGGAATGAGGGATTAACGTTTTGTAGTTGGAATGTCAAAGGTATTAATGAACCGATAAAGAGAGGAAAAGTATTGGCACATTTAAAGGCAACTAAAGCTGATGTAATATATATTCAAGAAACTCACTTAAAAAAAGATGCCGAGCATAGGTTGAAAGCTAAATGGATAGATAAAATGTATCACTCACTCGTCTTTCACGCATAAATCAAGAGGCGTAGCAATATTATTTCGTAAAGGTACTTTATTTAGGCATACATCAACTATAACTGATAAAGATGGCAGATACATTATTGTGATAGGAGAATTAAACACAGAAAAAATGATTCTTGTTAATATATATGGACCAAATTTTGATAGCCCATTGTTTTTTAAGAAAGTACTTAACAATATTCCGGAACTAACACAATATAATTTAATAATTGGTGGAGATTTTAACTGTACATTAGACCCCTATTTAGACAGATCTACCAGGCAAAGAAAAATTAAATCACACTCTAGTGACTTATTAAACGCATATATGCAAACGACTAACATCAAAGATGTTTGGAGAATAGAAAATCCTACTGGACGAGAATACTCCTTTTACTCGCCAGTACATAAAACCTACTCAAGAATAGATTATTTTTTGGTGGATGCAAAACTTATTTCACTTACCTACGAATCCAAATATCACAATATTATAATTTCAGATCATGCGCCATTAACATTTAAGATCAAAATAAATGGTTAAAAATAGAAAAATCAGGACAGTGGAGATTTAACCCACAAATTTAAAAAAATAAAACTACTCAGGTATATATTACAACACAAATTAAGATTTTTTTTTGAAACAAATGATCAACCAGAAATATCTTGCCTCCTTAATTATGGGAAACATTTAAAGCATATCTCCGGGGAATTATGATCTTTTCACAAGCATATTATAATAAAAAGAATCGGAAGGAACCACAAGATTTGGAAAGGGAGATTAAACAATTAGACATACAGAATGCAACAAACCCAGATATAATATTACACAATAAAATTGCAGCATTGAAATATAAATTAAATAAAATATACACGGATCAAGTTTTAAAACTTTATCAGTATACTAAACAAATACAGTTCGAATTTGGAGATAAACCCCAAAAATTATTGGCCCGCCAATTAAGGAAAATGGAAGCTGAAAAAATAATCCATAGGATTAAATCACATAACGGCGAATTGCTAATACAACCCAAAGACATTAATGAAAGATTTATGCAATATTATAAAAACTTATACACTGCTAAAACAACAGAAAATAAAACAGAAATAGAAGCATTTCTAAAAAAATGTAACCTGAAAGGGCTGGACTTACAAAATAGAGAATTATTAAATGCTGATATCTCAACAAAAGAAATCCAAGAATCTATTAGATCATTAAAAAATGGTAAATCACCGGGACCAGATGGTATTGGTTCGGAATTTTATAAAATATTTCATGATCATATGGTTCCGCGTTTGAAAATCATTATATGAACAGATATATACACAGCAGAAATTACCAGAAACGCTGAATGAATCTATTATAACTCTTATACCTAAAATAAATAAAGACTTGGATGAACCAGGATCATTTAGAGCAATAGCTCTTTTAAATACTGATCAAAAGATATTAACAAAAATATTAGCACAAAGGCTAAGTTTAGTTGTCAATGAATTAATTCATCGAGATCAAACAGGATTTATACCAAAACGATATTCCTCATATAATTTAAGACGGTTATTCAATATTATATATTCGAAAAGAAGTAATAAAAAGACCTAGTAGTCATTTCACTTGAAGCAGAAAAAGCCTTCGATCAAGTGGAATGACCTTACCTATTTTCGGTTATGGAAGCTTTCAAATTGGGAGAGAAGTTTACCACTTGGATTAAATTGTTATACACAAATCCGACACCTAGAATAACAACAAAACCGAATGTTATCAACTAAATTCAATTTATCTCGAGGTTGTAGACAAGGTTGTCCTTTATCCCCTTTATTGTTTGCACTCGCAATAGAACCTCTCGCCCAGAGGGTGAGATTACATCCGGAAATACATGGATATGATACTAGAGACACTAAAAATAAAATCTCCCTATATGCGGATGATGTATTACTTTATATCACAGAACCAGAAACAAGTATCCAAAACTTGTTAAAATTAATAACAGAATTCGGATCTTTCTCGGGATACAGTATCAATTGGAATAAAAGTGAACTTATGCCAATAACGGTGAATAACTTACATATACTACAACAATTCCTTTTAAGATAACAAACGAAAAAATTAAATATCTTGGAATTTTTGTAACAAAAAGATTCGACTCTTTATTTAAATCTAACTTCCCCCAATTATTGAATAAATTAAATAAGAATATTTTATATTGGAAAAGCTTACCTATCTCAATGTTAGGTAAAATTAATACAATAAAAATGATCTTTCTTCCACAATTATTATATCTCTTCCAATTAATTCCGATATATCTCCCTAAAGATTTCTTCAAAAAGGTAGATTCCCTAATTACTAACTTTATCTGGGATTATAAGAGTCATAGAATAAATAAAAAACATTTATGTAAATCTAAAATAAATGGAGGATTAGCATTACCAAATTTTATGTTTTATTACTGGGCAGTCAATATTAAAAATATGAATTTCTGGCTAGAAGAAATAGATAACCAACCAACTTGGTTAAAAATGGAAAAAGAAGATTGTTCTCCCTTTGAAACTAGTTCTATAATATTTGCTAATACTAATTTAGCTAAGAAAATTTATAGTGAAAATCCGATAATAGAAAACGGAATCCGTATTTGGAAACAAATAAAGAAAACATTAAAAATAAAATTTCCTTATATGCGGATGACATATTACTTTACATCCCAAAACCAGAAATTAGTATCCAAAATTTGTTAAAATTAATAACTGAATTTGGATCCTTATCAGGATATAGTATCAATTGGAATAAAAGTGAACTTATGCCAATAACCGTAAATAACTTGCACATATTACAACAATTCCCTTTTAAGATAACAAATGAAAAAATTAAATATCTTGGAATTTACGTAACAAAAAGATTTGATTCTTTATTTAAATCCAACTTCCCACCATTATTGAATAAATTAAATAAGAATATTTTATATTGGAAAACTCTACCTATTTCGATGTTACGTAAAATTAATATAATAAAAATGATTTTTCTTCCACAATTATTATATCTTTTCCAATTAATTCCGATTTATCTCCCTAAATATTTCTTTAAAAGGGTGGACTCCCTAATTACTAACTTAATTTGGGATTATAAGAGCCATAGAATAAATAAAACACATTTATGTAAATCAAAAATAAATGGAGGTTTAGCACTACCAATTTTATGTTTTATTACTGGGCAGTTAATATTAAAAATGTGAATTTTTGGTTAGAAGAGACAGATAACCAACCAATTTGGTTAAATATGGAAAAAGAAGATTGTTCTCATTTTGAAATTAGTTCTATAATATTTGGTAATATTAATTTAGCTAAGAAAATCTATAGTGAAAATCCGATAATAGAAAGTGGAATACGTATTTGGAAACAAATAAAGAAAACATTAAAACTGAAATCTACACCACTATCCCTTACCATTGTAAATAACGTTACATTTAAACCTTCAATGATGGATAAAGGCTTTTTACAATGGAAAGACAAGAGAATTATTAAGATGGGTGATCTCTATAAGGAAAACTCTTTCCTTTCATTTCAAGATTTACAACAAATTTATGAACTACACTCTAAAGATTATTTTAGATATTTACAAATCAGAGACTATGTTAAAGCAAACACACAGGAACTTAGAAATAGAAAGATAGAAATTTTAGATGAATGCTTAAACAAACATCAGAACACAGAAAAAATGATTTCATATATATATATAACACCTTATTGGAAAGTGATGTCCCATCAACAGAAATATATAGACAATCTTGGGAAAACGAACTAGGTCAAATTATTAGACCAGAAGTATGGGACGAAAGTTTACAACATATACACCATTGTTCGTTAAATGCTAAACACTCTCTTATACAGTTTAAAATACGACATAGACTACAGAATTCAAAATCCAAACTACATAACATCTTTCCAAAAGTATCTCCCATATGTGATAAATGTCAACATTTAGAACCTAACCTGTCACATTCATTTACAAACTGTGTAAAAATTACAAAATTCTGGATAGAAATATTTAGGATAATTTCGAATGTTGTTAATATAATTTTGACCCCTGATTCAAAGTTAATAATACTAGGAATATTGGAAACAGACCAATTAATAACAACGAATCAAAGAACCTTTATTAATTACGGTTTAATAATTGGGAAACAATTAATACTAAAATTCTGGAAAGGTCCTACATCCCCCACAATCAAAATGTGGAATACAGAAATGTCGGAGACACTCCATCTGGAGAGATTGAGGCTTGTCCTAATGGACAGGTTGGATCTCTTCAGAAGGATATGGTATCCATATATTGAATATTTACAGGGACAAAGTGGCTCAGTGCGAGGGCTTGACTGAGGCCTGAATAATAGAATGGATGAAGAAGTATACATAATAAATCATGCTTATATCTCCAATGACGGATTAATGATTAATACTCCATTCGCTTTCATATTTTCTATATTATTTTTCTCTATATCTTTTCTTACTTTATAAAAACAAATTAAAAAAGTGTATAGAAGCATAAAGTCTTAAATCTTAATCTTAATATTAATATTAATAATATTATGAAAGTATCTAATAATGTATTTCATTAATGTATAATAATGTATTTTTCATTAATATGTTTCTACAATAAAAATATTCAACAAAAAAAATAAAATTTACCCTCTCAACCGTAAACCCTCGTGATAACAGATTTTACTTCGGAATCACGTGAGTGACTACGTGAAGACCTCGCCAGCACGCATGCACGACATATCGTTCATCGCATTGTGCAAACGACAGGCTGGGGACGCAATGCTCCACCAGCGGTAAGTTTCAAACCTGAAGGTAGGTTTTTCAACTTAATTCCAGGTCTGTTTCTCCTTGCAGGAAGCTCTTACAGAGTTCCTGCTGGAGACGTTGCGGAATCCCACCTACACCGCGGGGGAATCCCGGCTGAGGAAATCGACGGGATAGCCGGGGGGGGGGGAATCCGAACACAGACTTCAGGGACTGCGAGGAAATCCTGGCTCTGGAAACCGCGGACTTCGGAATCCGCGGGGAACCCCGGACAACAGGAAGAGTCAAGCCGCGGGGTGAACCCGGCTTTGGGAATCCCGGCCGCCGGGACCACGGGAAGACACAAGCCGCGGGGTGAGCCCGGACCGGAGAAACCCGGCTGCAGGGACTGTGTGGAAGACAAGCCGTGGGGTGAACCTGGCTCTAGGACACCCGGCCGCGGGGAAGACACGGCTGCGGACCTCATAAGTGCGGATAGCCGGCGGTATTTTTTCAGACTCGAAAGGGTATCTTCAACTCAAAACCTCCCAGACCAAGTACGCAGAGATATGGGATGTTAACATTTGAACATCCCTGTCCTTGGTCAAACTCACTTACAAAGTGGTTATGCTCATGGCGCTGAGTTCAGCGCAATGGGTCCACTCTTTGCATAGCTGTAACTGGACAGGATGATTATATCTGCAGGCAATATAACATTTATGTTTATGACGTAGTCAAGCAAATACACCAGGGACATCAGGTCTCAAACTAGATTTGTTGGCATATCCCATGGACCTTCTGTTCTGTGTGGCCACACATCTGCACCAGTGTTAAGGCCACTAGAGCCTTAGAGACTCTGAACTAGCAATGTTTGTTAGTCACATAAAGCCTCATAAGAAGGTATCACTACAGACCATCTACAGGTGGGTTAAACGGGTTCTGGGTTACAGGAGTGAACTCTGACATTTCATGTCTCACTCCACCTAGGCTGCAGCAACATCAGCAACCGGGTTAAGGATGTTTCATGGGACCACATCCTGGCGGCTGCAGGATGGTGAAACGAACGATCTTTCCAAAACATTTTAGAACTAACCCATTGCCAGACCGGGGATATTTGCCAACTCTATTTTAGGTCCTGTTTATAGTTTCCTCCCGTTGAGGAATGTTACTATTATCATTATTTGTTTATTAAAAGCATCAACATGTCTATATCTATGTCATGTCTGAATGCATTATTAATGTTCACTCATCATTGGCCAACTGATGCAGTGTGTGATGCATGGACTCGTTTCCACGGCATGAAATCACAGAGCTTTGAAATCTTCATGAAGTCACTCATGTAACTCCGAAGTAAAATAGTAAGAATAAACGAGAACTTACCAGTTTGAAGTTTGATATTTATTTTATGAGGAATTACGTTGAGGGATTACGTGCCCTCTGCGCCCAACCCTCTATCATAAAGGTCAAATGGTATTCTAGTTCTCTTATCTTACTATATTTAGGTCAACTTCTGTCATCTGTGATTCACATCACTGCTTTGAAGAATGGCGTGCATGCGTGCTGGCGGGGTCTTCACGTAGTCCCTCAACGTAACTCCTCATAAAATAAAGATCATACTTCAAATTGGTAAGTTCTCGTTTAATCTTACTATTTTAGTTCTGTTGGATGGACCTGCCGACTAATGTCGATGCTTTTGCACCGCCTCCCTTGACACCTCTCGGTCTGATAGGAATATTGATTTCTCTGACTTCAAGTAACCCCTGCGTTCCCCCTCTCTTTATCCCTCCCGCACCCAAGTCTCACCAGCTTCTCGTTCTCACATAGTAAACCGCTAACAACGGCCTGCTTCCTTTACCATTGTTACTTGTTTTGCATATCTTTCATTCATTTGTTTTATATCTCTCTACATCACCGTCCATATCTCTCCTTTCCCTTTCCCCTGACTCTCAGTCTGAGAAGGGCCTCGACTCGAAACGTCACCCATTCCTTCTCTGCAGAGATGCTGCCCGTCCCGCTGAGTCACTCCAGCTCTTTGTGTCTAACCCCCCCCCCCAGATCCGCTGAGTTCCTCAAGCATTTGTTTTCTCGATGAATAAAGGGAGTGTTTTGCACCCTCAGCTTTGCAGAACTTTGTGATACATTTCCCTTAATTCTGTGTAAGAACATTTTCATTTTTAGCACTAAATTTCCTGTCACAACTTCTGTCTACTTCCTTATATATCAAGAGGTCGCTCGAGAGTTTCTGCCACTTCATAAGTTATAGTGATAATGGTAATATAGAGAGAAAACTCAATGCTAGCATATATGTCAATAGGGCTTGTATACAATAACAGGGATATAATGTTGAGGCTCTATAAGGCGCTAGTAATGTTTGGAATATTGTGAGCAATTTTTGGGCATCGTATCTGAGGAAGGATGTGCTGGCTCTGGAGAGGGTCCAGAGGAGGTTTACAAGAATGATCCCAGGAATCAGTAGGTTAACCTATGATAAGCATTTGTCGGCACTAGGCCTGTACTCACTGGGGTTAAGAAGAATGAAGGAAGACCTCATTGAAACCTACAGAATAGTGAAAGGCTTGGATAGAGTGGATGTGGAGAGGATGTTTCCACCAGTGGGTGAGTCACAGCCTCAGAATTAAAAATGTTCTTCTACTCCTATTCCTTATGATAGGAGCCGAATTAAGCCATTCGGCCCATCATGACTACACTGACATTCAATCATGGCTGGTCTATCTTTCCCTCCCAACCATATTCTCCTGCCTTCTCCCCATATCCCCTGACAACCGTGTTAATCAAGAATATATCTAACGTATTTTGTACCTTAAAAATATCAATTGACGGCCTCCACAGCCTTCTGTTGTAACGAATTCCACAGATTCGCCACCCTCTGACAAGAAATTCCTCGTTATCGCCTTCCCAAAAGAACGTCCTTCAATTCTGAGGCTGCGACCTCTGGTCTTAGATTCTCCCACCAAGTCTAATCATCTGCCCCCCTCACCTGTATCCACCTATCACTTGCCAGGCTTTGACCCGTTCACACATGCTCACACAGTCCGCACAGTGTAGAAGTTGGGAGGTCATGTTGCAGTTGTATAAGACGTTGGTGAGGCCGCCTTTAGAATATGTGCGTTCAGCTCTGGGCACCGTGTGATAGGAAAGATGTTTTCAGCTGGAAAGCGTGCGGAGATGATTTACGAGGATGTTGCCAGGAATCTATGGTCTGATCTATATGGAGAGGATGAGTGTTCCTTGGAGTGCAGGAAGATGAGGGTGAGCTTCTAGAGGTGTATAGAATCATGAGAGGAATAGATCGCATAGACACACAGAGTCTCTTTCCCAGAGTAGGCGAATCGAGGACCAAAGGACATAGGTTAAAGGTGAGAGGGGGGGAAAAGTTAATAGGAATCTGAGGGGTAACTTTTTCACAAAGGGTGTTTGGTGCATGGAGCAAGCTGCTTGAGGAGCTAGTTAAGGCATGGGCTATCCCAACGTTTTAAAAACAGGTAGGTATATGGTTAGGACAGGTTTGGAGGGATATGGACCAAACGTGGGCAGGTGGGATTAGTGTAGCTGGGACATGTTGGCCGATGTCGGCAAGTTGGGCCAAAGGTCCAGTTTCCACGCTGTATCACTCTATGAATATGTACCTTGCTTTTCCAGTATTCTACCCTCTATTCCCCCAATCTGAAGAAGGGACTGAATCTGAAATGTTGTTTGTGGAAACAAGGAACTGGTGACACTAGTCCACTCCTTCCGCAGATCCGCTGAGTTCCTCCAGCTTTCGTGATTAATAAAAGGATTATTCTGCACCCTCAGCTTTTGTTGAACTGTTCGATACATTTTCCCTTCTGTAAAAAGGACATTTTATTTTTCACATTAAATTTCCTGTTCCTACTTCTGTCCACTTCCTCTTGAAGCAAGTCTCTGCCACTTCACTGTTTCCATGACTCTGACTCATACACTAGGAACAACTCACGGGGCAAATTAAGATCAGAGGGGGAAAGCTGAAATGGGTGGCAATGTGGTGCAGCGGTAGAGTTGCTGCCTCACAGCTCCAGCGACCCGGGTTCGATCCCGACTATGTGTGTTGTCTGTACAGAGCTTGCACATTCTCCCGTGCATGGGTTTTCTCCGAGATCTTCGGTTTCCTCCCACATTCTAAAGACGTACGGGTTTATAGGTTAATTGGCTTGGTATAAATGTAAAATTGCTTCTAGTGTGTATCGGATGGTACTACTGTGCAGGCATTGCTGGTTGGCGCAGACTTGGTGGGCTGAAAGACATGTTTCTGCGCTGTATCTCTAAACTTAACGAGATCTATAATGTGTGGGGATCGTTTTTTACCCAGAGAGTGATGGTGCCTAGGGGCGATGGTAGAGGCTGTGATGATGGTGGTGTTTTGGTGGCCTTTAGATAGGCACATGGACATGCAGGGAATGCAGAGTTCCAGATTATGTGCAGGCAAAGCAAAATAATTTGGCATCATGTTCAACACGGACATTGTGGGCCGAAGGGCCTGTTCCTGTGCTATTTGCCGTTCTAGGTTTTGACCCTCTGCTAATTCATTGAAAAACCTTGCTGAGTTAGTTGGGCAAACATTGCCTTGCACAATTCCAGACATTCTTGAATCAGTAACTCAGCGGGTCAGGCAGCATCTCTGGAGAGAAGGAATGGGTGATGTTTTGGGTCAAAACCCTTCTTCAGACCCGAAACGTCACCTATTCCTTCTCTCCAGAGATGCTGCCTGCCCCGTTGAGGTACTCCAGCATTTTGTGTCTATTTTCGATTGAAACCAGTATCTACAATTCTTGAATCAGTGCAATCTTGTCCAAATGAGCACCCTAAC
The DNA here is from genome assembly GCA_035221665.1 of Okamejei kenojei. NCBI lineage: Eukaryota > Metazoa > Chordata > Chondrichthyes > Rajiformes > Rajidae > Okamejei > Okamejei kenojei. The sequence goes on from JAVHYY010000813.1 coordinate 29,568, forward strand.
CATGGCGCTGTGGAACAGAAGACTGTCACACCTGTTAGATTAAATACCTCCAATTTGACAGGGAGGGTGTAGGGGCCAGTGGGGAGGGGGTTACAGAGACCAGGAATAGAGTCAGAGCCAGAGTAGGTTTGCAGAGATAGTGAGGGACTCTTCCCACATTACAGCACTCCCTCCACTAAGTCAAAGTCATGCCCCATCAGGGATGAAAGGGGTTAACCGTTTGCTGATAAAGGAATACTTCCTTATTTTATTTCCGTTTCATGATGTAAATTTTCCCCTCTACACATTTGTGTTCTCCACATAGTGGTGGCCGCTGAGGACAAGAGTTTGTCAGTCGATACTCCAGAGACGAGCAGTGGACAGAACCCAGGTACGTAATTCCGTGTCTGTGGGTTAACATATGATGTTAACCCACAGTAACATATAAACACAGTCCCTCCTAACCCCATTCTCCTGCCTTCTCCCCATAACCCCTGACACCCGCACTAATCAAGAATCTATTTATCTCTGCCTTAAAAATATCCATTGAATTTGCCCTCCACAGCCTGCTGTGGCAAAGAATTCCACAGATTCACCACCCTCTGACTAAAGAGAGAACTAGTGTGTGAACAGGTGATTGCTGGTGGGCACGGACATGGTGGGCCGAAGGGCCTGTTTCCGCGCTGGATCTCTAAACTAAACACAGAACCCGTGTGTGAACGGGTGATCGATAGTCAGCGTGGACTCGGTGTGCCAAAGGGCCTGTTTCCACGCTGTATCGCCAAACTAAACATAGAATTAGTGTGTGAGCGGGTGATCGATGGTCAGCATGGTCTCGGTGGGCTGAAGGGCCTGTTTCCACGCTGTATCTCTGCACTAAACATAGAAATAATGCATGAATGGGAGATCGAAGGGCTGAAGGGCCTGTTTTCACACTGTATCTCTTAACTAAACTGAACTAAACTAAATAGTGTTATTGTACTTGCCTCAACTATTTCCACCGGCAGCTTGTTCCATATACCCACACAAACCCTCATCAACCTCTGTATGAATAGCCTCTTACTTCTACTTTAGTAATGATCAGCTTAGAGCACTAAGCTATTCCCCAGAAACCTTCCCTAGTTCATGTACCAGGCACCTTGTGGGACTTAACCACAGGGCAGAACAGCAGCCGTTGATGCCAGTTTAGTTCAGTTTTCTAGTTTGGAGATACAGCGCGGAATCAGGCCCTTCACCCACCCAGTCCGCGCCGGCAATCGATCACCCGTTCACACACTACTTCTATGTTTAGTTTAGAGATACAGCGTGGAAACAGGCCCTTCATCCCACCGAGTCCGTGCTGACCAGCGATCACCCGTTCACACACTAGTTCTGTGTTTAGTGTAGAGATACAGCGCGGAAACAGGCCCTTCGGCCCACCGAGTCCGTGCCGACCAGCAGTCACCCGTTCACAAACAAGTTCTGTGTTTAGTTTAGTGACACAGCGTGGAAACAGGCCCTACACACACTTCGGACAAATACATTTTTTTTAACTGAAGTCTAATTAACCTACAAACTTGTACGTCTTTGGAGTGTGGAAGGAAAGAGATCCCGGAGAAAATCCCCACAGATCACAGGGAGAACGTACAAACTCCGTACAGACAGCACCTGTAGTCAGGGCCGAAGTCGGGTTTCTGGCGCTGTGAGGCAGCAACTCTACCGCTGCGCCATTATGTTACTTGGCAAAGATTAGCGCGAAGTCTAACGGTAAAAACCAAAACAAGGCAACTAGATTGCTCATAAGGTCATAAGTGATGGGAGTAGAATTAGGTCATTTGGCCCATCAAATCTACTCCCCCATTCAATCATGGCTGACCTATCACTCCCTCTTAACTCCATTCTCCTGCCTTCTCCCCTTAACCCCTGACACCCGTACTAATTCATAATCTTTCTATCTTTGCCTTAACAATATCCACTGACTTAACCACCAGCTGGCACCAGCAATGGCTGCATCGCCAACAGTCTGTCTGCCCCTTCCTTCTTTGATCTCTGTTTTTGTGTGTTAAATGTATGTTTTTAGTGTTCGTTAGGTTGTTTTATGTGGAGGGGGGAGTTGGGAGAAACTTTTTCTAATCACTTACCTCGACAGAGATGTGATTTTCCTCCATATCATTATCTCCGTCCTCACTGTGGTCTAACATCGAGGAGTTGGTGGACTTCGAGAGCTGCACCCCGGGTGCCTGTGTGAATTACCATCATGGAGCTTGTGATCCCTGTCGGGGGTCGATTTTGGGGCTCCATCTGTGGGTGCCTGGGAACTTTATCATCACGGAGCTTGTGGTCTCCGGTTAGAGACCGACTTCGGGAAACTCTAAGCCGCAGGAGCTTTGATCGCCCCGACACGGGAGCATCGATCGCCCCGACACGGGGGGTTTCGATCGCCCTGATGCAGGGTCTCCTACCGCCGGCTGCGGGAGCATCAATCCCCCAGACTGCGGATGGTTCGATTGCCCCAACCGTGGGAGAATAAAAGAGGAAGAAGTTTGGACTTTATTGCCTTCCGTCGCAGTGAGGATCGTGGGGAGTCTGCTCTGGTGGATGTTTATGTTAACTTTTATATAGTTGTGTCTCTTGTTGCTTTTATTTGGTATTTTGAATTTCACTGTACATTTATTGGTACATGTGACAATAAACTGACCTTGAAACTTCAAAATGGCCTCCACAGCCTTCTGCGGCAAAGAATTCCACAGATTCACCACCCTCTGACTAAAGAAATGCCTCCTCATTTCCTTCCTAAAAGAACGTCCTTTAATTCTGAGGCTATGACCTCTCCCACTAGTGGAAATATTCTCTCCACATCCACTCTATCCAATCCTTTCACTATTCGGTAAGTTTCATTGAGGTCCCCCCTCATTCTTCTAAACTCCAGCGAGTACAGGCCCAGTGCCATCAAACGCTCATCCTATGTAAACCCACTCACTCCTGTAAACCTCCTCTGGACCCATCCAGAGCCTGCACATGCATCATCAGACATGGGGCTGAAAATTGCTCACAATATTCAAACTGTGGCCTGACCTACAAGTGAGGCCTGGTAGAGCCTCAGCATTGCATCCGAGTCGCTTAATGTATATTGGTCGTTTTACTGCAATCACTTTCTCTTCCAGACCGGGAGATCGGGGACTGACAGGATATGTGGGATCGGACAATGATCGGGAGGTCGTTCTTCCTCCTCTCCCTTCTCCAAGGTACCATCAGCAGCAACTCAGTCTTTATGGGCGAGGAGGGTTGTACTGGTTGGCTGCCAGTGACTAGCGGAGTTCCGCAGGGGTCGGTGCTGGGGCCGCTACGATCCTTTCGCTGAACACCTTCGCTCAGTCCGCCTGGACCAACCTGATCTCCCGGTTGCCAAATACTTTAATTCCCCTTCCCATTCCCACACTGATCTTTCTGTCCTAGTTCTCCTCCACTGTCAGAGGGAGGCTAAATGCAAATAAGAGGAACAGCATCTCATATTTTGCTTGGGCAGCTTACAACCCAGTGGTATGCATAATGATTTCTCTCACTTCAAGTAAATCCTGCATTCCTTCTCTCTCCATCCCTCCCTTGCCCTAGTTGCACCAGATTCTCGTTCTCACCCAACAAACAGCTAACAATGGCTTGTTTTCATTATCTTGTTTCTCCCTATTTTAGTGTCAATCTTCAGTTCAAACCATCATCTGCAGTTCCTTCCTCCACACCACTACTATTCACGATATATATTAATGATTTGGACGAGCGGATTGAAGGCTTTGTGGTCAAGTTTGTGGATGATACGGAAATAGGTGGAGGGGCAGGTAGTGTAGAAAAAGCAGGGACTCTGCAGAATGACTTGGGCAGGTTGGGAGAGTGGACAGAGAAGTGGCAGATGGAATATACTGTAGCAAATGAGGGAGCGCTGGAATTTTTTAAAATCAAAAATAATTTATTTAATTATGATCACGATACAAAATCAAAAAAAACGAAAAACCCAAACCCTGGTGACACACCCTCCACCATATTACAAAATCACCAAATTGTTCAGACACTAAATTTCCAAACAACTATGCTACAGATATACTAATAAACCACTATATAACCATGTCCCTCTCTAACACCACCCGGTCGCGGACGTAACCCCGGTAATGATGCAACCAACAAAGCCCTCTTCTGCCTGGCGCCGTGACTTGCGGATGGCCAGCTTTGCCAGGCCTAGGAGCAACCCAACCAGGCCATCTTCGGCCCTGCCAACTCCCTAGATCCCATCACCAGTCCTTCGGTCGCTGACAGCAGAGTCACTCCTTCCCCTACGGACCCTAGGTGGAGTGGCGGTGCTCATTGCCCTCCAGACCCTGGCTACAATGGACACTCTACTGGTCCCTGGGAGAGACGCACTGTGGGAGGGGCGGTGAGGGAGTGACACACTGTAGGAGGGGTGGTGAGGAGGGAGTGACACACTGTGGGAGTGGCGGTGAGGAGGGAGTGACACACTGGGAGGGGCGGTGAGGGAGTGACACACTCGGAGGGGCGGTGAGGGAGTGACACACTGGGAGGGGCGGTGAGGGAGTGACACACTGGGAGGGGCGGTGAGGAGGGAGTGACACACTGGGAGGGGCGGTGAGGAGGGAGTGACACACTGGGAGGGGCGGTGAGGGGGGAGGCTCTACCCCTACACCACCATGCTACTCTTCTCCGCTCTACACACCAGGTCCACAGCGCAGGATATAAGTGTGGAAAGTGAGTCCAGTGAACTGACAGGGTGTTCACTGCTAAAGATTGTTCCTTCTCTCCTCAGCCGTGGTGTCGGGACAGTGGGGTGTGGACATTCCACCAGATGTGACAGCGCAAAATGGTTTGTGTGCACGGATTCCGTGTCACTACAGGTACCCGTGGTATCTGAACAATGAACCACGGACTGGAATCTGGTTGAACAGTGAGATGTACAACAAAGATTCTGTAGCCTTCCACTCCACGGATCCCAGTCTAGAATCAACAAAGTTTCAGCATCGGACCCGGTTGTCAGGAGTCCTGAGAGACAACGACTGTTCCCTGGTTATAAACGACGTCACTCAGCAAGATGCAGGTCGTTATTTATTCAGAGTTGAATTCACTGCCGAATGGCGTTACAACTACCATCCTGCAACACAGCTCAGTGTTACTGGTGAGTACTCTGTATAATTCACTCATTCACTCAACAGTTTCTTCCCAGCTGTTATCAGGCAACTGAACCATCCTACCACAACCACAGAGCAGTGCTGAACTACCATCAACCTCACTGGTGACCCTCGGACTATCCTTGATCAGACTTTGGACTGTACATGTTCCCTATTCACACACACACACCATAGCATCAGAATCCTTCTGGTTTATTTCTGGATCATCGTGACACCTCCAGTTTTTGCACTATTACCAGGTTTTCATTGCCCATACATGCTCCTAATATTGACTCCATCTACACTTCACGCAACCTGAACTACACTAAACAATGACTGTCTTATCCTTACTGCCCTTAGTGGAGAACTCTGTCCCATCTTCCCGATCACAGGTCATCATAACATCACCGATCCCCGACCTTTTCAACCTCCCCTGACCATTGTACCTCCTTGTTCAGGGATCATGCTTGTTTAGTTTAGTTTAGTTAGTTAATTTCATTGCCACGTGTACCGAGGTACAGTGGAAAGCTTTTGTTGCGTGCTATCCAGTCAGCGGAAAGACAATACTTGATTACAATCGAGCCGTTTACAGTGTACAGATCCATGATAAGGGAATGACGTTTAGTGCAAGGTTAAGTCAGCAAAGTCTCATCAGGGATAGTCTGAAGGTCACCAATGAGGTAGATAGTAGTTCAGGACTGCTCTCTGGTTGTGGTTGGATGGTTCAGTTGCCTGATAACAGCTGGGAAGAAACTATCCCTGAATCTCGAGGTGTGCGGTTTCACACTTATGTACCTCTTGCCCGGTGGGAGAGGGGAGTAGAGGGAGTGACCGGGGGTGAGACTGGTCTTTGATAATCTGGAGGTGTGTGTTTTCACACTTCTATACCTTGTAAAAACACCCTCATGTGGGACTGGGATTACGATGTGAACCGATGTATCTTGTGATATTTAACTTACAGTATCTGTTTCTGTGTGTGTTAGATTTCACAGATAAACCCACGATATTCCCTGCTGAAATGGTGGCAGGTCAACCTGTGAACGACACCTGCTCCTTTAACACCAAGTGTAATGGAACGGCACCCACCTTAACCTGGGTCACCCCCGCTGATGAACCACCGTCAGCCTCACACAGCGTAACTCAGCGGGGAGACACTCTGACATATACTTCTGTTCTGTCTCTGACCCCAGCGCTCAAACATCACGGGCAAAACCTCACCTGCAGAGTCAGATACCCAACTGTCTCATCGGAGCAGATCCTCACACTGACTGTGCAATGTAAGTACGGAGATCGTTTATTGTGCAGGAACAGCAATAATCCATTAGCAGTGCTGGTACATGAGGTCATAAGTGGAAGGAGCAGAATTGGGACATCTGGCCCATCAAGTCTACTCCGCTATTCACTCATGGCTGATCTATCTCTCCCTCATAACCCCTTTCTCGTGCCTTCTCCCCATAACCTTTGACACCCGTACAAATCAAATCAACACCAAAAGCTGGAGTAACTCAGCGGGACAGGCAGCATCTCTGGAGAGAAGGAATGGGTGACGTTTCGGGTCGAGACACATCTTCAGACTGAAAGTCACGGGAAAAGGAAACAAGAGATATGGACGATGATGTAGAGAGATGTAGGACCTACCTGATCTCATGGTTGCTAAACACTTTAATTCTCCTTCCCATTCCCACACTGACCATTATGTCCTAGGACTCCTCCACTGTTAGAGTGAGGCTAAACGCAGATTGGAGGAACAGCTTCTCAAATATTGGGCCGTTTACAGCTCTGAAGAAGGGTCTCGACGCGAAATGCCACCTATTCCTTTTCTCCAGAGACGCTGACTGACCCGCTGGGTTACTCAAGCACATTGTACCCATCAACGTTCTACAGAGATGCTGCCTGACCCGCTGAGTTACTCCAGTACTTTGTACTTATCTGTGTTCTACAGAGATGCTGCCTGACCCGCTGAGTTACTCCAGCACTTTGTGTCTATCATGAATATTTATACAGTATATAGTTTCAATGAGAAGGTGATATAGGATCGTCTTTAGACTTCAAACAGGTGGTTCATGTTTACAAGATTACAAATTATAGGAGTAGAATTATGTCATTCGGCCCATCGAGTCCACTCCATTATTCAATCATGGCTCTCTGCATCGTAATCCCATTTTCCTGCCTCCACAATCTCCGAGGCCACCTCCTTCAGAGCCCTGGGGTACTGTCCATCCAGTCCAGGTGACCTATCCACTCTCAGACCTTTCAGTTTTCCCAGCACCTTCTCCTTAGTAATCGCCACTCCACTAACTTGCACCCCTGACTCTCTAAGATTGCAAGCACATTGCTGGTGTCCTCCACGGTGAAGACTGATGCAAAAAAGTTATTCAATTCCTCTTCCATTTCTTGATTTCTCCTGCATCATTCCCCCGCGGCCCAACATCCACTCTTGCCTCTTTTTTTACTCTTTCTATATCCTTAGAAACTCTTGCTATCCTCTTTTACATTATTGGCCAGCTTACATTCGTACTGAATATAGACACAAAAAAGCTGAACTAGCTCAGCGGGACAGGCAGCATCTCTGGAAAGAAGGAACCGGCGACGTATCGGGTCGAGGTCCTTCTTCAGACTGGTTAGGGATAAGGTAAACAATGGATACAGATGATGGTGTCGAGAGATAAAGAACAATGAATGTAAGATGGGAGAGCAGGAGGCATCACAGAGGAGGAGCAGTGAGCGAGGATGTGGCAGAACTGCAACGTGTTGTAGGAAAGATATTGTCAAGCTTGAAAGTGTTCAGAAAAGTTTAACGAGGATGTTGCCAGGACTAGAGGGTCTGAGCTATAGGAGAGGTTGAGTTGGCTGTTTCTTGAAGCACAGGAGGATGAGAGGTAACCTTATTGAGGCGTATAGATCATGAGGGGAATAAATCGGGTAGATGCACAGAGTCTCTTGCCCAGAGTAGGGGAATCGAGGACCAGAGGACATAGGTTCAAGGTGAAGGGGAAAAAATTTAATAAGAACCTGAGGGGTGACTTTTTCACACAAAGAGAAGTTAGTGTACGGAACAAGCTGCCAGAGCAGGTAGTTGAGGCAGGGACTATCCCAGCATTTAAGAAATAGTTAGACAGGTACATGGATAGGACAGGTTTGGAGGGATTTTGGCCAAATGAAGGCAGGTGGCACTAGTGTATCTGGGACATGTTGGCCGGTGTGGGCAAGTTGGGCTGAAGAACCTGTTTCCACACTATCACCCTATGACTCCAACTCTCATCGGAAAGAGGGGGAGAACTTCTTCAAAGTAGACATATCTTGAGGAGATTTTGCAGTGGAGCGGACAAAATGTGTAGGAAGGAACTACATATGCTGCTTTAAACTGAAGATAGACACAAAAAGCTGGAGTAACTCAGCGGGTCAGGCAGCATCTCTGGAGAGAAGGAATGAGTGACGTTTCGGGTCGAGACCCTTCTTCAAGCTGGTCTCATTCGTACTTCATCTTGTCTCTCCGTACTGTCCCGGTTGGCACATGGAATTCCACCGTGTTAACTCACGTTTAAACCTTTGTTTGTATTTAGATGCTCCGCGGAATCTATCAATCACTTTCCACCACGACGCAAACAGTTCCTGGATCAGTATAAAGGAAGGAAACTCTGCAGCGATCCTCTGCTCCGTCCAGAGTTTCCCAACATCTAACCTGACGTGGAGACATCTCGGTGTCACGCTGAACACAACACGTTCCAGCAACCAGCTGTGGATGGAGTTCCCTCAGCTGACACGGCAGGATGCTGGGGTCTATCAGTGTGTGGCGGAGAATGAACACGGGACAGCAGAGAGGGATGTGACCCTCACTGTAGAATGTGAGTAGACACACACTGACATGTCCCTCAAAACGTCATAAGGTCATAAGTGATAAAAGCAGAATTAGATGCCCGAATGGCCAAATCTACTCCGCCATCAATCATGGCTGATCTGTCTCTCCATCTTAACCCCATTTTCCTGCCTTCTCATCGAGCCATAGAGTTATAGAGCCATAAAGTCATAGTCATGGAGAGTGATCCAGCGTGGAAACGGGCCCTTCGGCTCAACTTGCTTTCAATGGCCTACATGTCCCAGCTACATTAGACCCACCTGCCCACGTTTGGCCCATATCCCTCCAAACCTGTCCTATCCATGTACCTGTCTGTTTGTTAAACGCTGCCTCCTCTGGCGGCTCATTCCATGCACCAACTAACCTTTGTATGAAAAAGTCACCCCCTAGATTCCTACTAAATCTTTTCCCCTTCACCTTGAGCCTATGACTTCTGGTCCTTTGTTCACCTACTGTGGGCAAGAGACTCTGTGCATCTACCCGATCTATTCCTCTCCTGATTTTATACACTTCTATAAGATCACCCCTCATCCTCCTGTGCTCCAAGAAATAGAGACCCAGCCTTCTCAACCTCTCCCTATTGCTCAGGGCCTCAAGTCCTCGTCACATCCTCGTAAATCTTCTCAGTACACTTTCCTGCTTGACAACATCTTTGCTATATTTCCTCTCTCTTCTTCTGAAATGAGGAAGATTAGTTAAAGTTATTTGAAGCATTGTGTGCAGTTCTGGTCACCACATTACAGGAAGGATGTGGCCAGCGAGCAGAACGCTGCCTGGATTAGAGAGTATTAGCAATAAGGAGTTTTAAGGAGGGCTCAGTGGTTCAACAGTAGAGTTGCTGCCTCACAGCACCAGAGAGCCGGGTTCAATCCTGACTGCAGGTACTTGTCGCTTGGGAGTTTGTAAATTCACCTCATGACCAGCATGGGTTTTCTCCAGGTGCTCCGGTTTCCTGCCACACTCAAGTCGTTCAGGTTTGTAGGTTGATTGACTTGTTGTATTTGTAAATTGTCCCTCGTGAGTTTAGCATTGTGTTCGTGTGCGGGGATCACTGGTCGGAGTGGACAAGGTGGGCCGAAGGGCCCATTTCTGCGCTGTATCTCTAAACTAAATGAAACTAAAGAAGAGGTTGGAAAGATTTGGATTGTTTTCCATGGAGTTCATAAGATCATAGGTGATAGGAGCAGAATTGGGCCATTCGGCCCATCAAGTCTAGAATTAGGCCATTCATCACATCGTCAGAATTAGGCCATTCGGCCCATTCAATCATGGCTGATCTATCTCTCCCTCCTAACCCCATTCTCCTGCCTTCTCCCCATAACCTCTGACACCCGTACTAATCAAGAATCTATCTATCTCTGCCGTAAATATACCCACTGACTTGGCCTTCACTGCTGTCTGTGGCAATGAATTCCACAGATTCAACACCCAGTTCAAAGGCTGAGGGGAGACCTGATATAAATATATAAAACTACTAGACTAAGTGGGACCCGTTGGGTCCATTTCTGACACGGGAGCCTGGTTCCCCAACGCAATATTCCACCACTCACCCATAGCCCCCAACTGCGCAGGCACGGGTTCCTGTTGTGACGCTCAGGAACCCCCTCACCACCCCCCCCCCCACTCCGCCCCTTGCCCTTCCACCCCCACCCCCCCCCCCCCCCCCCCCCCCCCCCACCCCCCCTCCACGCACTCACTCCGCCCTCCCATCCATTCTAAGCTGCTCTTCGGCAGCACAACCATTCCCGCCCATTGGGTTCCCATTGTGATGTAGAATACTCAGGCATTACTGCACAGGCACAGCTGAACGGCATGGCAAGCGTAAAAGGAATATATTGATGCTTAAAATGTGAATAACTCTTAAAATACAACAACAATTTGAACGTTAAAGACGAGATTCATTCAGTTCAGTTCTTTCTTGTTGCGTCTCTTGTTGCATTCCGCTGCTAACTGCGTCTCGATGTCACTTTGCTGTTGATGAAAAAAAATCATCTTCCTAAAGAAACGTCCTTTAATTCCGAGACTGTGACCTCGGGTCCTAGACTCTCCCACTGGTGGAAACATCCTCTGCACATCCACTCTATCCAGGCCTCTGCCTGCACGTGATCCATATCCCTCCAGGATCTGCAGTTCCTTCCCACACTAATCAAATCAATGGTACGCTGACAAGCTCGTCTGTCCTTCACTGATGAGACACTGCTTTGGATACAGGTACAAAACACACAAAGTGCTGGAGGAACTCAGAGTCATAGAGTCTTACAGCATGGAAACAGGCCCTTCGGCCCAACTAGCCCACACCGGCCAACATGCCCCACCTACACTAGTCTCACCTGCCTTTGTTTGGCCCATATCCAAAATGTCACCCATTTGTTCTCTCCAGAGAGGCTGCCTGTTCCACTGAGTTACTCCAGCATTGTGTGTCCATCTTCCATATCTCTCTAAACCCCTAAACCCCTGTCCTATCCATGCACCTGTCTAAATGTTTCTTAAATGTTGCGATAGTACCTGCCTTAGCTACCTCCTCTGGCAACTCGTTCCATACACCCACAACCTTTGTGTGTATTACTACTAAAAAATTACTACTCAGGTCCCTATTAAATCTTTTCCCCCCTCACCTTAAACCGATGTCCTCTCGTTCTCATTTCCTCCAACACTCCAAAGACGTACAGGCTTGTTGGTTAATTGGCTTTGTATAATTGTAAATTGTCCCCAGTGTGTGTAGGGGTGCTGATGTGAGGGGTGATCGTGGTCGGTGTGGACTCGGTGGGCCGCAGGCCCTATTTCCCGCTGTATCTCTAAACTAAACAGAACTAGCGTGTGAACGGGTGATCGATGGTCGGCGCGGATTCGGTGGGCCAAAGGGCCTGTTTCATCACTGTATCTCCAAAGTCTAAAGACTAAACTATTTTCCAATCCAAGGATCACCAAAAGTGCTGCAAAACTGGTTGCTGAATTTTATCTGTTTGCAGACCCTCCCCAGAATCTCTCAGTCATTTCCCCCGACAACGTGAACAATTCCTGGGTCAATATAATTCCTTTATATTGCTTCCCTATAAAGGAAGCAAACTCTGCAGCGATCCTCTGCTCCGTCCAGAGTTTCCCAGCATCTAACCTGATGTGTAGACATCTCGGTGTCACGCTGAACACAACACGTTCCAGCAATGAGCTGTGGGTGGAGTTCCCTCTGCTGACACGGCAGGATGCCGGGGTCTATCAGTGTGTGGCAGAGAATGAACACGGGACAGCAGAGAGGGATGTGACCCTCACTGTAGAATGTGAGGAGACACACACTGACACATCTCTATAAATGCAGATGATTATTCTGTATACAGGCAGATGAGAATTGCATACCCTCTGTCATTCGTTCTCACCGAGCAAAGAGCTACCAATTACCTGTTTCCTTTCTCATCAATACATTTTTGCCTATCTTTAATTCATTTCTTCTATATCTCTCTACGCCATCGTCTATATCTCTCATTTCCCTTACCCGTGACTTTCAATCTGAAGAAAGGTCTCAACCCAAAACGTCACCCATTCCTTCTCTCCAGAGATGCTGCCTGTCCCGTTATGTTGCAGCATTTTGTGTCTATCTTCGGTTTAAACCAGCATCTGCAGTTCCTTCCAACACACACAAACACTCACTCACTCACTCACTCACTCACTCACTCACTCACTCACTCACTCACTCACTCACTCACTCACTCACACCCACACATATTCTCTTTAGTTTATGTGTGAGAAAGAACTGCAGATGCTGGATATAATCAAAGATAGACACAAAACGCTGGAGTAAATCAACGGGTGAGGCAGCATCTATGGAGAGAAGGAAAGGGTGACCTTTCCGGTCGAGACCCTTCTTCAGACTGATGGGGCGGTGGGAAAAAGATAGGAAGTGGGCGGAGACAGTAGGACGTAGGAGAACTGGTAAGGCGGAAGGGAATGAGTGAGAAAGCAAGGGCTCTCTGAATTTGGAGAAGTCATTCTTCATACCACCAGGGGCGCTGCACGATGAGACAATAGACAATAGGTGCAGGAGTAGGCCATTCGGCCCTTCGAGCCAGCACCGACATTCAACGTAGTCACGGCTGATCATCCACAATCAGTACCCCGTTCCTGCCTTCTCCTCATATCCCCATGTTTCCGCTATCTTTAAGAGCTCTATCTAAATTCTCTTGAAAGCACCCCAAGAACCGGCCTCCACTTCCCTCTGAGGCAGAGAATTCCACAGACTCACAACTCTCTGTGTGAAAACGTTTTTCCTCATCTCCATTCTAAATGGCTTACCCTTATTCTTAAACTATGGCCCCTGGTTCTGGGCTCCCCCAACATGTCCAAACCCTTAAAAATCTTATATGTTTCAATAGACAATAGGTGCAGGAGTAGGCCATTCGACTATTCAATGATCATGGCTGATCATCCCCAATCAGTACCCCGTTCCTGCCTTCTCCCCATATCCCCTGACTCCGCTATTTTTAAGAGCCCTATCTGGTTCTCTTTTGAAAGCATCCAGAGAACCGGCCTCCACTGCCCTCTGTGGCAGAGAATTCCACAGACTCACCACTCTCTGTGAGAAAAAGTGTTTCCTCGTCTCCGTTCTAAATGGCTTACTCCTTATTCTTAAACTGTGGCCCCTGGTTCTGGACTCCCCCAACATCGGGAACATGTTTCCTGCCTCTAGCTTGTCCAAACCCTTAACAATCTTATGTGTTTCAATAAGATCCCCACTCATCCTTCAAAATTCCAGAGTATACAAGCCCAACTGCTCCATTCTATTAACATATGACAGGCCCGCCATCCCGGGAATTAACCTGGTGAACCTAGGTTTCCAAATTCCTCAAATTTGGAAAGCAAAACTGCACACAAGACTCCAGGTGTGGTCTCACAAGGGCCTTGTACAACAACAGCAGGACCTCTTTGCTCCTATACTCGACTCCTCTTGTTATGAAGGCCAACATGCAATTTGTTTTCTTCACTGTACCCGCATGTTTACTTTCATAGACTGATATACAAGGACCCCCAGATCCTGTGGTACTTCCCCTTTTCCAAACATGTCACTATTCAGATGATAATTTGCCTTCCTGTTTTTGCCACCAAAGTGGATAACCTCACATTTATTCGCATTACACTGCATCTGCCATGCATCTGTCCACTCACCCAACCTGTCCAAGTCACCCTGCATCCTCCTCACAGTTCACACTGCCACCTAGCTTTGTGTCATCTGCAAATTGGCTAATGTTACTTTTTAGCAGCCGACTGCCACCCAGATTGGCAGCCCCGCCAACAGTTGTCTGTTTTTTGTCGTTTTAAAATGTTTAATGCGTGTTAAATGTTTAAATACTGTCTGGTTTGTTTTATGTGGGGGAGGGGGTGGGGGTCTGGGGGAATCTTTCTTTTCAGTTTCTTACCTTGCCGGAGATGCGATTACTTTCCGGATCGTGTCTCCGGTCGCTCTGCGGCCTACCATCGATGGAGCTGGAGGCCTCCTCAGACTGACCTTGGGGCCCCATCGTGGGGCGCGGATTTAACATCGGAGTCGACCCCTTGCCTGGGATGGCTCCAACCGCGGCCTGTGGACTTTACATCGGGAACTCGCAGTCTCGGGAGAGGCTAGTCGGGAGCTCCAACAAACGCAGAGGCTCGACCTGCCCCGACGTGGGGTTCAATCGCCCGGCGCGGGGCATCTGACAGTCCCCCGATGCGGGAGATGACCGTCCCAAAGCAGGCGGCCAATACTCCACCGGCTATGGGAGTCAAGATCATCGCGTCAACGGAGGGCTCGAGGCCTCCGATCGTGGGAGAGCATAGGGAAGAGATTGGATTTTTTTTCACCTTCCATCATAGTGAGGAATGTGGAGGAGTCACTGTGGTGGATGTTTATGTTAAAATGTGTTTTGTGTGTTTGTTGCTTTTTATTTGTATGGCTGACTTGGCAAATGAAATTCCTCGTATGTTGCTAAACGTACTTGACTAATAAATTATTATTGTGATTGTGATGCCGCTGGGGTGTAAACTACCCAAGTGAAATATGAGGTGCTCTTCCTCCAATTTGTGCTAGGCCTCACTCAGACAATGGAGGAGGCCGAGGACAGAAAGGTCAGATTGGGAATGGGAGGGGGAGTTGAAGTGCTGAGCAACTGGGAGATCAGGTTGGTTACGACGGACTGAGAGGAGGTGTTTAGCGAAATGATCGCCGGACCTGCGCTTGGTCTCGCCAATGTGGAGAAGTTGACACCTGGAACAGCAGATGCAGTAGATGAGGTTAGAGGAGGTGCAAGTGGACCTCTGCCTCACCTGGAAAGACTGAATGGGTCCTTGGATGGAGTCAAGTGGGGGGGAGGTAAAGGGATAAGTGTTGCATCTCCTGCGGTTGCAGGGGAAAATACCCGGGGAGGGGATGGTTTGGGTGTGAAGGGACGAATTGATCAGGGAGTTCCAGAGGGAACGATCTCTGCGCAAAGCAGAAAGGGGTGGAGATGAGATATTTTGCTTGGGTAGTTTACACCCCAGCGGTATGTACATTGACTTCTCTAATTTCAGATAGCCCTTGCTTTCTCACTCATTTCCCTCCCCTTCTCAGTTCTCCTACAAGTCCTACTGTCTCTGCCCAATTTCTATATTTTTACCGCCCCACCCCCCCCCCCCCCCCCCCCGACATCAGTCTGAAGAAGGGTCTCGACCCGAAACGTCTCCCATTCCTTCTCTCCATAGATGCTGCCTCACCCGCTGAGTTACTCCAGCATTTTGTGTTTACCTTCTCTTTAGTTTAGTTTGGTTTATTGTCATGTGTACCGAGGTACACTGAAAAGCTTTTGTTTTGTGCTCTCCAGCCAGCAGAAAGACAATACATGATTGCAATCGAGCCATTCAGTGTGCAGTTACATGATATGGGAATAATGTTTAGTGCAAGGTAAAGCCAGTGAAGTCTGATCAAAGATAGTCCGATGGTAGTTCAGGACTGCTCTCTGGTTGTGATAGGATGGTTCAGTTGCCTGATAACAGCTGGGAAGCAACTGTCCCTGAATCTGGAGGTGTGCTTTTGCACACTTCTGTACCCTTTGCCCCACGGGAGAGGGGAGAAGAGGGAGTGGCCTCTGCAACTTTGTCTCACACACACAGACTTTTTCTCACACACTGACACACACTCAAACACACCCACACACATTCTCTTTGTCTAACACGCAAATACTCTAATGCACACACATGCTCTCCCTCTCACACACACACACACAATGGCAGTGATAGAAACATACATAGATAGAACATGAGTTTACAGTTCACAAGCACACTCTTACACATCTACAAGCACACTCTCACACATCTACAAGCACACACACATCCACACGCACTCACACATACACACACACACATTAACATGCACTCACACACACATTATCACGCACACACACACACTCGTTAACACGCGCACACACACACACACATTAACACGCACTCACACACACATTATCACGCACACTCACACACATTAATACGCACACTCACAAACATTCACTCGTACTCACACATACACACAGTCACACACATGTCACGCACTCTCATACACATTAACACGCACACTCACACACATTCGCACACACCACACACACACACACACACACACACACACACACATTAACATGCACACTCATACACAAACATTATCACGCACTCATACACATTAACACGCACATTCACACACACACACATTAACATGCACACTCATACACACACATTATCATGAAATGGATGAAGGGGTGCCAGTGGATTTAGTGGATCTAGACTTTCAGAAAGCCTTTGATAAGGTCCTGCACGGGAGACTGGTGACTAAAGTTAGAGCACATGGTATTGGGGGTAGGGTGTTGACATGGATAGAAAATTGGTTGGCAGACCAGAAGCAAAGAGTAGGAGTGAACGAGTCCTTTTCAGAATGGCAGGCAGTGGCGAGTGGAGTGCCGCAAGGCTCGGTGTTGGGGCCGCAATTGTTTACCATATATATAAATGATTTGGAAGAGGAAATTAGGAGCAACACTAGCAAGTTTGCGGATGACCCAAAGCTGGGTGGCAGTGTGAACTGTGAAGAGGATGTTAGGAGGGTGCAGGGGGACCTGGACAGGTTGAGTGAGTGGGCAGATGCGTGGCAGATGCAGTATAATATAGATAAATGTGAGGTTATCCACTTTGGTGGCAAAAACAAGGGGGCAGATTATTATCTCAATGAGGTTAGGTTAGGTAAGGGAGAGGTAGAGCGAGACCTGGGTGTCCTTGTACACCAGTCACTGAAAGTTGGCATGCAGGTACACCAGGCAGTGAAGAAAGCTAATGAAATGTTGGCCTTCATAATAAGAGGATTTCCGTACAGGAGTAAAGTGGTTCTTCTGCAGTTGTATAGGGCTCTGGTGAGACCACATCTGGAGTATTGTGTGCAGTTTTGGTCTCCTAATTTGAGGAAGGACATCCTTGTGATTGAGGCAGTGCAGCGTAGGTTCACGAGATTGATCCCTGGGATAGCGGGACTGTCATATGAGGAAAGATTGAAAAGACTGGGCTTGTATTCACTGGAGTTTAGAAGGATGAGGGGGAATCTTATAGAAACATGTAAAATTATAAAAGGACCGGACAAGCTAGATGCAGGAAAAATGTTCCCAATGTTGGGCGAGTCCAGACCCAGGGGCCACAATCTTAGAATAAAGCGGAGGTCATTTAAGACTGAGCTGAGAAAAAACTTTTTTACCCAGAGAGTTGTGAATTTATGGAATTCCCTGCCACAGAGGGCAGTGGAGGCCAAATCACTGGATGGATTTAAGAGAGAGTTGGATAGAGCTGTAGGGGCTAGTGGGGTCAAGGGATATGGGGAGAAGGCAGGCACGGGTTATTGATAGCGGACGATCAGCCATGATCATATTGAATGGCGCTGCTGGCTCAAAGGGCCGAATGGCCTCATCCTGTACCTAGTTTCTATGTTTCTATCATGCACACTTATACACATTAACATGCACACTCATACACACACATTAACACACACACACATTAACACGCACACTCATACACATTAGCATGCACACTCACACACACATTCACAAAGAAACATAGAAACATAGAAATTAGGTGCAGGAGCAGACTCAGTATCCTGTACCTGCCTTCTCTCCATACCCCCTGATCCCTTCAGCCACAAGGGCCACATCCAACTCCCTCTTAAATATGGCCAACGAACTGGCCTCAACTATCTTCTGTGGCAGAGAATTCCACAGATTCACCACTCTCTGTGTGAAAAACGATTTTCTCATCTCGGTCCTAAAAGACTTCCCCCTTATCCTTAAACTGTGACCCCTTGTCCTGGACTTCCCCAACATCGGGAACAATCTTCCTGCATCTAGCCTGTCCAACCCCTTAAGAATTTTGTAAGTCTCTATGAGATCTCCCCTCAATCTTCTAAATTCCAGCGAGTACAAGCCGAGTCTATCCAGTCTTTCTTCATATGGAAGTCGTGCCATCCCAGGAATCAGTCTGGTGAAGCTTCTCTGTACTCCCTCTATGGCAAGAATGTCTTTCCTCAGATTAGGAGACCAAAACTGTACGCAATACTCCAGGTGTGGACTCACCAAGACCCTGAAATTCCAGCTTCGTGTCATCGGCAAACTTCGAGATGTTGCATTTAATTCCCTCAAATCATTAATGTATATTGTAAATAGCTGGGGTCCCACTAGTCACTGCCTGCCATCCTGAAAAGGACCCGTTCACTCCTACTCTTTGCTTCCTGTCTGCCAGCCAGTTCTCTATCCACATCAATACTGAACCACCAATACTCTCTCACACACAGCCACACACACACATTAACATGCACTCACACACACATTAACACGCACTAACGAATTAACAAGCGCACACACACACACACACACATTCACATGCACTCACAACACTTCCACATGCAAAAACACTCACACACACACTCACATTAACACGCACTCACACACACCCATTAACGTGCACACATGAATTAACAAGCACACTCACACACACACATTCACATGCACACTCACACACACACATTCACATGCACACTCACACACTCACATTAACATGCATACTCACACACTTCCACATGCAAACACACACACACACACACATTCACATGCACACTCACACACACATTAACATGCACATTCACACACTTCCACATGCAAACACACTCACACACACATTGACATGCACATTCACACGCACACACACACACATTCACACGCACACTCACACACATCCACATGTAAACACACACACACATTAACACACATGCACACACACAAATTAACATGCACACACACACACACACACACACACACATTCACATGCACACACACCCTCTCTCCAACACTCTCCTCTTGTAAGATGAAGATTGGATAAGGTTAGATGCAAAATGCTGGAGTAACTCAAGGAACTGGCAGCATCTCTGGATAGAAGGAATGGGTGACGTATCGAATCAAGACCCTTCTGCAAATTGAGTTTGGGAGGGGGATACAGAGATAAGGAAATGCAAGGTGTGAAAAGGAGACAAGGGGATGTAGTTCAAGGAAAATGTAGAATAGATCATTGTTAGCTAGGAGAAGGTGACAATAAAGCAAAGAGAGATAAAATGTATTCAAGGACAGCCAGACTGGTCGGAGATCTGGGAAGGGGGGAGGGGATGGAGAGAGATGGGAAACCAAGGGTTATACGGAGCTAGAGAAATGAATGTTCAATACTAGATAAGGTTATTTGAAGTATTGGGTGCGGTCCTGATCACATCATTACAGGAAGGATGAGGAGGCTTTGAAGGCTTTTACCAGAATGCAGCATGGATTAGAGAGAATTAGCTAAAAGGAGAGGCTGAACAAACTTGGATTGTTTTTTCCGCAGAGACAGGTGTTTCATAGAAACATAGAAACATAGAAATTAGGTGCAGGAGTAGGCCATTCAGCCCTTCGAGCCTGCACCGCCATTCAATATGATCATGGCTGATCATCCAACTCAGTATCCCGTACCTGCCTTCTCTCCATACCCTCTGATCCCTTTAGCCACAAGGGCCACATCCAACTCACTCTTAAATATAGCCAATGAACTGGCCTCAACTACCCTCTGTGGCAGAGAGTTCCAGAGACTCACCACTCTCTGTGTGAAAAAAGTCTTTCTCATCTCGGTCTTAAAGGATTTCCCCCTTATCCTTAAGCTGTGACCCCTTGTCCTGGACTTCCCCAACATCGGGAACAATCTTCCTGCATCTAGCCTGTCCAACCCCTTAAGAATTTTGTAAGTTTCTATAAGATCCCCTCTCAATCTCCTAAATTCCAGAGAGTATAAACCGAGTCTATCCAGTCTTTCTTCATAAGACAGTCCTGACATCCCAGGAATCAGTCTGGTGAACCTTCTCTGCACTCCCTCTATGGCAATAATGTCCTTCCTCAGATTTGGAGACCAAAACTGTACGCAATACTCCAGGTGTGGTCTCACCAAGACCCTGTACAACTGAAGTAGAACCTCCCTGCTCCTGTACTCAAATCCTTTTGCTATGAAAGCTAACATACCATTCGCTTTTTTCACTGCCTGCTGCACCTGCATGCCTACTTTCAATGACTGGTGTACCATGACACCCAGGTCTCGCTGCATCTCCCCTTTTCCTAATCGGCCACCATTTAAATAATAGTCTGCTTTCCTGTTTTTGCCACCAAAGTGGATAACCTCACATTTATCCACATTATACTGCATCTGCCAAACATTTGCCCATTCACCCAGCCTATCCAAGTCACCTTGCAGTCTTCCTAGCATCCTCCTCACAGCGAACACTGCCCCCCAGCTTAGTGTCATCCGCAAACTTGGAGATATTGCCTTCAATTCCCTCATCCAGATCATTAATATATATTGTAAATAGCTGGGGTCCCAGCACTGAGCCTTGCGGTACCCCACTAGTCACTGCCTGCCATTGTGAAAAGGACCCGTTTACTCCTACTCTTTGCTTCCTGTTTGCCAGCCAGTTCTCTATCCACATCAATACTGAACCCCTTCGGGAAGAACGGATAGAAGTATATAAAATTATGAGAGGCAGAACTAGTGGAGACAGTCAGGGTAGATGAGCTGTTCTGGGACCAACAACTGAGGGGGGGGGGGGGGGGGGGGGGGGAGAGGGAGAGGCCGTCGCTGTACATTGGTGAGGCCATGCTTGGAATATTGTAGATAGACACAAAAAGCTGGAGTAACTCAGCGGGACAGGCAGCATCTCTGGAGAAAAGGAATGGGTCAAGACCCTTCTTCAGTCTGAAAGTCAGGGGAAAGGGAAATGAGAGATATAGACGATGATTATAGAGATAAAAAGATCAATGAATGAAAGATATGCAACAAAGTAACGATGATAGAGGAAACTTGTTAGCTGTTTGTTGGGTGAAAACGAGAAGCTGGTGCAACTTGGGTGGGGGAGGGATAGATCAAGATGGAATACCAGGGCTGTTTGAAGTTGGAGACATCAATATTCATACCACTGGGTTGTAAACTGTCCAAGTGAAATATGAGATGCTGTTCCTCCAATTTGTGTTTTGTCTGTTCAGTTTTGGTCAACCTGCTACAGAAAAGATGCCATTAAGCTGGAAAGAGTGCGGAGAAGATTTTCAAGGATGCTCCTAGCACCTGAGGGATTGAGTGAATAGGGAGAGGTTGGGCAGGCACAAACTTTATTCCTGAGCACAGGAGGCTGAGGGGTGGGTGATCTTATAGTGGTGAATATAATCATGAGAGGAATAGATAGGGTGAATGCACAGTCATTTTTTCCCCAAGGATATGATAATCGAGAACTAGAAGGCAGAGGGGAATGATTTAATAGGAATCTGAGGGGCAACTTTTTTTCACACAATGTGTGGTTGGTATCTGGGAATGAACTGCCAGAGGATGTAGTTGAAGTTGGTACAATAATAAACAATTGGACATAAACATGGATAGGAAAGGTTCAGAGAGATATGGGCCAAATGGGACTTAGATGGGACATCTTGGTCTGCATGGAAGGGCCTGTTCCGTGCTGTACTACTCCATGACTGAAACGATGAAGGGTTAGGATGGAATGGATGTGGGGAAGAGCAGAAGTGGAGGCCATCATCAGTAAACAGCTGTTGGGACCTCAGAGGGACATGGCTTTGCTCAGAGAGTGTGAGTGGTGGATCTCACTGCCCTCGGGGCGGGTTGAGGCCACAGTAGAAGTAGATTTAGAGGGAGTAGGACATTCTGATAGATGAAGAAAGTAGGGTCAACAGGACAAGGTGGGCTGAATGGCCTGTTTCCGTTCTGTAATTCCAGTGTAATCCAATGGAGTGATGCGTGCCAGAGAATCTCTTTCGCTGCTCGGTCTGCGCTGGAGTGGGGGTTAAGTTGTCGTATCTGTTTCTCAGAGCTGGGCTCTCACTGAATCCTTTCTCCACCCCTCAGTGTGTGGCCGGGACAGGACTGGGAAATACGTCGTGGCCGTGATCGTTCTTGCCGTCATCCTTGGTGTCGTTACTGTCTCCGTCATCACCACCGCAATCTTCTGGGCAGCTCGTTGTCGCAACAAGCGAGGTACGAGACGATCTGGAATTCACTGATCCTTTACTCACGAGAGAGAGAGAGAGAGAGAGAGGGAGGGAGGGGAGGTACACACATCGTCAACCTGAAAACAGGGCCCTCTCCAACACATAACCACCCCCCCTCACAGCTACCACCCGTGTTTGAAAAGAGAGGCAGGGCAGATCGCCCAAGTATCCTGGAGCTGACATTGACACCTCATCCACATCAGCAAAAACTACATAATCTGGGAACAATCTCAGTGCTGCTCCCAAACCCCATTCCATCTCACTGTCCACACTCCCAATGGACCCATCCTCCTCCCCATTCCCTGTCACCGCCCACAGCTCCCAACCTCTTCCTCTGCCCACACACCCCATAGACCAAACCTTCCCCATTCCCTCCCTCCGCACTCCTAATACACCAAAACTCTCTCCCCCATTCTCTCCCTCTTCCCACACTCCTCATCGACTGGAACTCCCTCCCACTCTCTCCCCACTGCCTACACTCCTCATACACCCAATCCTTTTCCCATTCATTTCCACGTATCTATAGGTCCCAAGAATTACCCCTCCACAGAGTTTCAGTCGAGACAAACCCCCTTCTCAGAGAGATGATCCGAGGAAAATTACAGTGGGAGAAAGGGTGAATAAGGTGATAAGTGATAGGAGGAGTATTAGGCCATTCGGCCCATCAAATCTACTCCGCCATGGCTGATCTATCCCTTCCTCCTAACCCCATTCTCCTGCCTTCTCCCCATAATCTCTGACACCAGTACCAATGAATGGGAAAAGACATGGAAGGGAGGAGAAATAGGGAAATGGAAGGTGTGTGTCAGAGAATGAATGTGTGAGGGAGGGATGGAGCGAGGGAGGGAGAGGTTGAGGCGCGATGGTGTGAAAGAGGTTGAAAGAGAAAGATGTGTATGGAGAATGAATGATGAAAGGAATGCGGAAGAGTGAGAGGGAGAGAGAAGGATGAGTGAAGGAATTCCCGAAGAAAGAGAGGAGACAAAGAGGAAAGTGAGTGGTCTGAATGAAATTTTGTCTTCCAGAAAGTTCCGTGACGCAGCAGAAGGAGCAGAAAGCTGAAGATGGGCCGTGGAGTCCCTCTATCAGGTTGGTACTGTTGTGGCAAAGAGGCAGATCAGCGTTTGTCTCCTTGTTTGTCCCTCCACACCAGCACTGCCCCATGGATACTAACTCCATGACCTCGGCCATTTACACCTCACGCTGCCTCGGCAAGGCCAGCAGCATCATCAAGGACCAGTCGCACCCGGCCACTCCCTCTTCTCCGCTCCCCCATCAGGCAAGAGGTACAGAAGTGTAGGAACACCACACTTCCAGATTCATGAAGTTTTTCCCAGCTGCTGCAGGCAACTGCACCATCCTTCCACAACCAGAGAGCGGTCCTGAACTAAATATCTACCTCATTGGTGTTAACGAAGAAACTGCAGATGCTGGAGAATCGAGGGTTACACAAAATGCTGGAGAAAACTCAGCGGGTGCAGCAGCATCTAAGGAACGAAGGAGATAGGCGACGTTTCGGGTCGAGACCTTCTTCTTCAGATGCTGCTGCACCCGCTGAGTTTTCTCCAGCATTTTGTGTAACCCTCTACCTCATTGGTGTCCCTCGGACTATCTTTGCTGACTTTACCTTGCACTAAATGTTATTCCCTTATCATGTGTCTCTACACCGTAAATGGCTCGATTGTCATCATGCATTGTCTTTGCGCTGACTGGTTAGCGTGCTGCAACAAAAGCTTTTCACCGTACATCGGTACTTGTGACAATAAACTAAACTGAACTAAACTCTCCCCCCCTCCCATGTCGGACACCAACCACCTCCCCCACTCCTGCCCACCAAACCCACATCACCGTCCCCACCCCCCTGTCACTGTCTCTGCCCCAGGATACTGAATCCCCTCAACACACTGAATCCCTCCATCATATCCCACTTTCCCAACTGAGACTGACCCACGATGTTCATAATGGATGGAGCAGAATTAGCCCATTCAGCCCATCAAGTCTACTCTGCCGTTCAATCATGGCTGATCTATCTCTCCCTCCCAACCCCATTCTCCTGCCTTCTTCCCATAACCTCTGACACCTGTACTAATCAAGAATCTATCTATCTCTGCCAAAATATATCAACTGACACGGCCTCCACAGCCGTCTGTGGCAAAGAATTCCACAGATCTCTCTGATGAAAGAACGTTCTTTTATTCCGAGGCTGTGGCCTCTTGTCCTCGACTCCCCCATGAGTGCAAACATCCTTGGACTCCACCTTCCCACTCCGTCCTGTTCCACATACTGAACATCAACCGACCCTGTCCCTGCCCCACTGCCCAGTGGCTAGAACCTAATCCTGTGCCTTCCACACCCCAACATTCACTCCCCTGTACCCCCCCCCCCCCCCCCCCCCCCCCCTCCACCCCCTCCCCCCCCCCCCCCCCCCCCCCCCCCCCCCTGCCTGAGCTCAGTGAAAGTCCATCCACCCACAGACTCTGTTCCCCCTCCCCTTCGGTCCCTACACCCTGTCTCTGTAACCCCCCTCCACCGACACCGTGCAGGCTGCTTATTCTATTCCTGTGGACCGGTGTTTCTTGGAGAGGGTCCAGGGGAGGTTTACAAGAACGATCCCAGGAATGAGTGGGTTAGCATATGTTTGACAGCACTGGGCCTGCACTCGCTGAAGTTTAGGAGGTTGAGGGGGGAACCTCATTGAAACTTACAGAATAATGAAAGGCATAGATTGTGTGGGATGTGGAGAGGATATCTCCACTGGTGGGAGAGTCTAGAACCAGAGGTCACAGCCTGAGAATTAAAAGACGCTCTTTTATAAATGGTGAGGAGGAACCTCTTTAGGAAGAATGTCGTTAATTAGTGGAACTCATTGCCACAGAGGGTTGTGGAGGACAAGTCAGTGGATATTTTAAAGACAGAAATAGATAAATTCTTGATTAAAACGGGTGCCAAGGGTTATGCGGAGAAAGCAGGAAAATAGGGTTAGGAGTCAGAGATCAGCCATGATTTGAATGGCAGAGTAGACTTGATGAACCGAATGGCCTAATTCTACTCCTATAACTTGTGAAACTTCTTTTCCTCACAGGAGCTGCATCTCGGCGACCGGGATCTGTACAGCGAGGTCAAGCCCTATTAATGAGCCTCTGCTCCAACCCCTCTCTGTGTGCACCCTCCACTCTGCCCACTTTCTCGGATGTTTCTCTCTGCCCACCTCTCTCTTTCCTTACTCTCTTTAATCAATCTCCCTCCCTTGACTCCATCTGCACCTCACGCTGCCTCGGCAAGGCCAGCAGCAAAATCAAGGACCAGTCTTACCCCGGCCACTCCCTCCTCTCCCCCTTCTTCCTCTTCTCCCCTCTCCCATTGGTAAGAGGTACAGAAGTGTGAAAATGCACACCTCCAGATTCAGGGACAGTTTCTTCGCCAGCTGTTGTCAGGACAAATGAATCATCCTACCACAAGGTTACCCATGAATCTGCCCATGACCGTACTACGTCTTTTTCGTCGAGTGCACTATCTTGCTCGCTATAGGATCTTTGCATCATAGAGATTTACAAGTGCAGAGATCATTCCCAATCTGAGAAAATCTCCCAACAAGCCCTGTAACTTAGCCCGTTTTAGAAGTCCTGACTGGTCCAATTTAGCCAGGATTAACATCCCCTGTAAATTGTCCCCCAGCGTGTGGGATAGTGGGGAGAATCGCTTGTTGACGTGGACTCGGTGGGCCACAGGGCTTTTTTTCTGCGCTGTATCTCCAAACTTATCCTAGAACTAGAGTGTGGACGAGTGATGGATGGTCGGTCAGGATTAGGTGGCCGAAGGGCCAGTTTCCACGCTAAAAAAAAATCAATACTGTTAATTGTCTTGCAATTAACTCTACACTCTCTCCTTGTGCCTTCAACCTCCCAAAGTGCAACACCGCACTCTTGCTTGGATTAAATTCCGTCTGTCGTTTCTCCCCCTTTCTGCATCTAATCTTCATCCCGCAGTATCTTCCGGACAGCTTCCTCACTGTCTGCAACTCCTCCAATCTTGGTGTCGTCAGCAAACCCACTCAGCCACAAATCGCCAGCATCTTCCACACAAGCGCTCTGACGGTGAGTGAGCGGCCCCCATGTGGTCCTGGACATTTTTGCCTCTGTAAATAGAATAAAGGAAATATCCTATAGTGGAGCAAGATAGACCACTCCTGCTAAGTGCAATGGGCTGACGTGTGGTACGCAACGGAGCGTAACGTGGGCCTTTTTGTTAATGATTAATATGTTAACAAATTATGATGCTGTCTTTTTTTTATGTCTATGGAATTGTTTTTCAACAATAAAATGGGTCTGGTCTTCCCAATAACCAGAGAAATGAAATGATATCTGCCTCTAATGGTGGGGTTATCTGAATGAAGTATTTAACAAAATAACATTGTTTTGAGCAAGATTAAAACATTATGTCTAACTTAAGGATGGTTTCATTCATACAACTGATTAGATTGTGTAGATTGATTAGTAGGACTGGATGTTACACTCCCTAAGATTTTTCTCCTACAATTGACATTCTTGGGGATGACCACTGGGTGATTTTGCTACCAATCAGACACATCTTCAGTTGTGTACCTCAACGTCACTGGGTGTTTCGGCCTTTTATCACAAGACACCCTCAGTCGAGGCAGGCTCACCTCAGGTTGATCAGTCCCGGGTGTGTGTCTCATGGTTAGCCTCTAGATGGTCACGTGGCAGCCCAGACAGCATCTTTTCTCTTCAGCCACAGCCAGTGACTGCTCCATTCGGTGGCATTGGCAAGTTCTTTTATTGCCCTCCTTTGTGCCTGCCCTCTGACTCCTACTTCCCTCAGGAGCCTTGTGGTGGAACTGGCTACAACGCCCTGCACCCCACCTCCACTGGACAACACCTAACGCCCCTGTCCCACTTAGGAAAACCTGAATGGAAACCTCTGGAGACCTTGCGCCCCACCCAAGGTTTCTGTGAGGTTCCCAGAGGTTCCCATGAGGTTCCGGAGGATCCAGTCACTCTCCATGAGTCACCAGAGGTTTTGGTCACTTGCTGGAAAGCCTCGAACGAAGCGTGAGCTGCATCAACTGATTCAAAGATCCTACAGGATCTTTGCTACCGACACACACACACCACACACACACACACACACCACACACACACACACACACACACACACACACACACACACACACACACACACACAACACACACACACACACACCACACATCGCGAAGGTGGGGGCCTGGGACAGGGGAGGAGCGCTTTCTGCGCGATGAAGAGGAATGTAACCGGCTGCCACAGAGCACGGTAAGTCCTTTAGAGCGCGGGAGGGAGGGGAGAGAAGGGGAGAGAACGGGGGGGGGAGAAGGAATGGAGACAGTTTTAAGACGTTTAATAAAGTTAGCGGGCATTTTACCTTCTGGCGGATCT
The DNA here is from genome assembly GCA_035221665.1 of Okamejei kenojei. Taxonomy (NCBI): domain Eukaryota; kingdom Metazoa; phylum Chordata; class Chondrichthyes; order Rajiformes; family Rajidae; genus Okamejei; species Okamejei kenojei. Next base: position 57,560 of record JAVHYY010000813.1, read on the forward strand.
TCTAGATCCTGAAAACCAAAGATCCGACAGGATCTTTGCTGAAAACTCCAATGAGCCAATCAAAATGGCCGGTCAGCGAAGGAGATTGCCTTCGACTGCCTGTAAGTAAATAGCGACCCCACTCCACTGGCTGCCACCAAACGGCAACCTATTTTTATTCGAGGCCGGTTTTGTTTTTTTTTAAATAATCGCAGGAACATAGTAGAAGCCTCGACTACGCGGATTACCACTTTCCACCATTAGGAGATGTGACCGGAATCTCCGGAACCTCACGGAAACCTTGGGTGGGCCGCAAGGGTTCCGTTCAGGTTTCTGTTCAGGTTTCCTAAGTGAGACAGGGGCATAACACTCCAACTTCTCTCCTCTGCCTCTGCTGCACGGTTTGAATATCAAAGCTTTTTTCTTTCATAAGCCTCATCCACAGCCACCTCCCAGGGAACCGTCAGCTCAATGATGAAAACACGCTGACAGGAGTTGGACCAGAGAACGAGGAAGTAGGTTGGTAGCTGCAATTTCAACTGGGAACGAAAGCTTCTGGCCTAGGTCAACATGCATTTCCGAGTCCCTGGCTGCGTTCAGTGGGTATGAGTTTGAGAGGCGAGGGTTAGTTCTCCGTTTCTCTCCTTCCCGGAGAACGGATGGTATTTTGCGGGAATGTTATATGGGGCATTGCTAGGCATGGCAATTGGTGGTAAATCTCTTGCACTCGAGTTCATCTGCCTGCCAAACACCTCAGCACCTGCTTGTGTCGCCAGGTGTATCTGCCTTGTGTTAGGCTGGTCTTACAACCGACCAGGATGTGCTTGAGGTTTGCTGGAACTGCACACAGGGGGCAGGCTGGATCCTCTCCCAGCCAAAGATTTAGGTTTGTGGGAGAGGAAAGGACGTCATATGTGGCTCTGATAATGAAGCTCAACTTATTTGACTCCATGCTCCACAGCTCACTCCATGTGATCTTCCTCCTCTCAACCACATCCCACCTCATCCAGCGGCCGTGTTTGGCTTGGGATCTGGCTTTGGGCACACCTGGCTGCTTCTTCCTGGAGTGGCGCACCTCCTCCACCACCAGGTGCCGACGTTCAGCTGGAGTAGCCTTTTGCCAGGTAAGTTTCATTGCTCCCAGGCCAAAGCCCCCTCGGCCTTGTTGGACATGGCCCACTATGTCCTCCGTGTTGGAGGGCGAATTTTGCGTCCAGTACCACTGCTGCTGGAATCATTTACCATCCTGTTGCTAATGTTGGAGCGACACGTCTTATTATTGGGTCCCGGATTCTGTTAGTGTCATGTCCAGCCTCACTTTGGCACATTTGTACTCCTCCACCAGGCTTGAGACGGCAGTGAGAGGGCTCCATTCCCATAGAGCCCTATGCTGCTGAGGCATCTCGGTAGCCCAAGCCACTTCCGCACTTGTGAGTTCACCATCTCTCCAGCTGGTTGGCATGGGATAAAGCGACCTCGTAGATGGTAATTGGCCACATGAGTCGGGGCAGTTTTACCGAATTGAAGGCACCAAAGCTTCAGCTTCCTGGGAAAGCAGTGTTGTGGATATGCTTGAGGCCACTGATTGTATCCTGTCTGAGTTTGTTCCACCTGCTCTGCATCCTTGAGGTATGCGGTGTACCATCGCCCGAGGCTTTTGACCCGCTTCTCCAGGACAGTTGGTATTGTCTTCTCGTTACTAATGTGGAACCTTTCATCAGTGAGCCGGGCTTTCACGCGGGGCAAGGGTGGAAATACTGCAGATTTGATGTTGGTGAGTTTAATCTCTACATTCGTGCCCATTGATGTTTTCCTGGAGTTTATCCAGCAGGCGTTTGGTGCATGCTTTTGTTGTGTTTTGTGGTCATATCATCCATGCACGCCCTGATTGAGGAAGAGCAGCCCACTCTTCAAGCATTCCCCTCCGACCACCCATTGTGATGCTCGAATGATGAGCTCCATTGCCATGGTGAAAACCAGAGGAGAAATGGTACAGCCTGCCATTATGCCTGCCTCAAGGTGCTGCCAGGCGGTGGTGTTGTCCTGTGTTGTGACGCACAACTGGAGGTCCTAGAAGTAAGCTTTTACCAGCTTTGTGATGACCTCTGTGACCTGGAAGAAATTAAAAAACTGGCCAAAGTGTCACATGGGGCACCGAACCAAAGGCATTGGCAAGATCTAAGAAAACCACATGCAGATATCTTTTTTCCTTCTTGGCAGTTTGTATCTGCTGCCAGATGACGTTTGCATGTTCCAGACATCCTGAGAAACCACGTACCCCTGCTTTCTGCACTGACGTGGCAATGAAGTTGCTGCTCTGTAAAAATGCTGAGAGTGTTTGGGCCACAACACCAAAGAAGATCTTTCCTTCCACGTTCAGAAGGCTGATCTGGCGGAATTGGCTAATGTTTGAGGATATTTTCTTTGGGAATATGATCCCTCCTGCCCTTCGCATGCCTTAGGTATGATTCCATTTCCCCCGTGCCACTTTCATTAAACTTCCAAAGGTATTTCAGGGAACTAGGGTGTTCTTATAGAGCCTGTATGGAATGCCATTGGGCTGATGCTTGTATCTTGCCGTTTTTTGACTGTGTTCTCCATCTCCTTCCATGTAGGAGGCCTTATGTCAATCTGGTGCACAGGTGGGTGGATAGGTGGCATGTCATCTGGAATGTTTTTTTTTTGGGACTGGCTCATGCCTCCGGTTGTCCGAGTACATCTTCCTCAGGCGCTCTTCTCCTTGACAAAGAATGCTTTTTTTTTCCACTTTAGTTTTTATTGCTTTTATGTATACACAAATAAAACACAAAACATAACAATGAAACATACAACAATACAGTGAAACGTACAACAGTGCAGCGGGGTTCAGTTTACAATTAATGATGCAGTATACAGAACTATTTTCATATTAAACATTTTGCAATAACCTTACATTATTGTCAATAAAATTATACAGTGTGATGTCTTTATTTCTATACCTAATTCCATTTTCCCCATTTTCTGTTTTAACTCGTCTTCTTTCACTCTTAGAGAATATGTAATTTTCTCTATGACAAATAAATTTCCTGTACTATGTCTAACATTGTCTAGGTCTGGGTGTGTCCGCTGCAAGCCAGTTTCATGTAATGGCCTTTCTCCACTGTGAGTAGGATTTTAACCAAGTAATGACCTTCCTTCAGCACCACTGTATTTATATTACCCAGGTTTTAAATGGAACACTTCTTAGAAACAATATATCCTAATACTCTGTTAATTCTGAATTCACTCTGTCCCAAAATGGTTCTATTTTTGGGCAACTTCAGAAGATATGTGCATGATTTGCATCTGTTGACCACATTGCCTCCAGCATGTTTGCTGCCTTAGAAAATTTGCTTGCTTTTATGTTAGCATATAAAGAAACAAATCAAAACTTTTCCAATTAAATTCTCTCCATTTTTTGTGAATTAGTGGATGTCTGTAGTGTTACACACATATGATGCCATTCTTCTTCTGAGATTGTGATGTTCAGTTCCTTTTTCCCACAATTATACATAATAAAAGTAGTTTTAGCTTGACATTCCATTAAACTATGATAAAGTTTAGAAATAATCCTTAATGTTATTTTGATGATACGCACTAACTATTACTTCTATCACAGGATTCTTTTCTTCTAGTGCCTCCTTTTTACCTTTTTATTGTAATAATCCTCTCACTTGGAGGTATCTAAACAGGTCTTGGTTCCGAAGTGTGCAAGTCTATCCTTCAAATCTTGAAAACTTCTTAGGTCTCCATTTTCAATAACAGTACAAAATGCAGTCATTCCTTTCTTCATCACTCTTTAAATGTTGAGTCATACATTCCTGGTTTAAATTCATTATCCAAAGCTATCCATCTTAAAACTTTTTGTGGTTTATTCAGTTTTAAGTTGTCTGGTAAGAGTGAACCAGGTTTTTTCTAAAGAAATATCGTTATTGGATCGATTATACTCCTGATATGTCCCAGGAAGCGCTTTTTCTCCCAAAGTGTTTGGATGTGAAAGTCAGGGATATATGTCTCAATCTCTTTCACCTAGCTATATAGCTACCATCACACCAATTAATTAGTGGTCGAAGTTGGGCCTGCATAGAAATACATCCTAAAATTTGGAAGTGCCATTCCACCTTTGTCCTTTGCAACTGGAGTGTAGTGTATTCGAATTCTGGCCTTTCCTCCCAAATAAATCTAGATATTAATTTATCCCATTCCGTGAATTGTCTTGACTCTATTGGCAGAGATTGAACAGGTAAGTAGCCTTGAGAAAATATTCATTTTCACCACATTTATCTTACTACTAAAATCCATTGGGTAGGGAGGACCATCTTTCTATATCCTTTCTTATGTTTTTGGTTGATGTGATTATAATTGGCCCCATACACCATTGATATCTTTTTTGTTATATGTACTCCTAGGTATTTGATTGATTTTGAATCACATTTAATATTATAATTTTGTTTGATTTCTTCTGGAGGAGGAGACGATTAAATAGGAGTGTTTGAGTTTTTGAAATATTCACTTTATATCCTGCATATAAATTACATCATCCTTGGAAAATGAGGGTGTTTACTTCCGTGAGATACATCATTACATCATCTGCAAAAAGGCCAATTTTATGTTCTCTGTCTCTTATAGTTACTCCCCTCAGTTCCCTATCTTCACAAATCGCTTCAGCCAATTGGTTCAATATATATAGCAAACTGGGTAAGGCTAAGACAACATCCTTGTCTCGTTCCTCTTCCTAAAACAAATTTTCTCAGTTAAGGATCCATTCACCTTTACTATTGCAGTAGGTTTGCTGGTAAATTGCTTTAATAACTTGAAATGAATCCTCGGGAAAGCCAAATCTTTCTAGTGTTTGATATAAGAATTCCCAATTAACCCCCCAAAAGCCTTTTCGCGTCTAAGCTTATCAGGACAGCGCGAGTACTTTCCTTTTGAATCTTGTGATTATAATGTAGGGTTTCTTCTAATACCGTCCTGTGTTTTGTCTGCCTATTATAAAATCAGTCTGGTCTTCATCATTAAAATCTGGCATGAACTTTTCAAATCGTTTGGAGATAGTTGAAGAATATAATTTATAGTCCACCATTTAGAATTGATATCGTTCTGTAGTTGGTAACAATGTTCCTTGTCTTTGTTCTCTTTAGGATTTCCTCCAGACATCAAGAAACCCAAATTCTTCACAGGTAGTGTTTAGTAGTTTTGTTAATTGGTTCTTATTCTTATTTTTACTGTCGTATCAAGCCATGATTCAGTGCAACATATGATTGCATTCAGATCCCCCCCCCCACAAATTCCTTCTGCTTCCATTACAATAATATCAAATAGGGATTTGAAAAAATGTTTATCACTATCTGGGGGAGCATAGATATTCACCAGTGTCAGAATATTATTATCAACTTTGCCCGTTACTGTGATAATGCCTCCCATCTTTGTCTTTTATTTCTTTAAAAAAACTCGAATTTAACTGAGTTTGATATCAGATTGCACTCCTCGTTTATGACTACAAGTTTGTGAGCTATAATAAGTGTTTTTTAATCCAAATCTTGTCAGCTTCTCTATGCTCCTTACGCAATAAATGGGTTTCTTGAAGAAAATAATATGCATCTTTACTTTTTTTTCAATTTAGTCATGACTTTAGCCCCTTAATTGGATTACCCAAACCATTAACATTTAGAGGACATCAGCTTAAGTCCTTGACATTGCATCATTACACTTAGTGTGATTGATTTCACTGTATCCCCTCAAACTCAATACCAGAAAGGAACCAACCTGAACAAACAAACCAAAACATATGAACAAACAAAGTGTTTTACTGGCAAAACCAAACAAAACATCAAAACATATATGGACTCCCAAAAAGGGTATTCTCTCTCCTCCATAGATCCGGATCCCTTTGAAAATTGAGGGGGGAAGCCTAACACTAAGAAAGAGCCCTCTCCTAGATAAGGGGGATCACCCCTCTATGGGTCCCTTCATTCATTTCTAGCTCCAATATTTCGTTAATCTCCCTAACAGTCGGATTTTCTAATACAGAAAGTTATATTAAATCAACAATTAATTACACTCGCATGAGGTCTGTGATTGCTTGGTGATATTTTTAGAACCAGGCTTATAAACAGATTTGTCTATGAATATACATATCTATACACATATTTTGTACGCTTAGGATTCCATAAGAACTCAGTATTCTAACATATTGTAGCGGCGGCAGTCACTGTGTAATCCATGTCTATGTGTACCTTCCTAATCATATCTCAGTTCAAGCATGAGTCTTTCGTTGTAATTCTTGAAGGCGCTCCCATGCCCGTCTGACTGTCTCTGATTCTCCCGTGTCTGTCGACGAGCTGCCACTTGCGCCGTTTGGCGGAGTTGTTCATGCAGTGGCAGCATGTCCGTGTCTCCCCGCAGCTCTTCACTTCATAGCCTCTCTGTTGTAGCTCTCGCACGGCTTCCCTTGCGTTGTTGTAGGTTTGGTGTCCGCTTTCCCAGTGAATACGTATCTTGGTAAATGGTGTCTGAAAGCAGATTCCTTCCTCTTTTAGGATGCGTTTAACATGTTTGTATGTCTTACGTTGTTGTACTACAGCGGTAGTGTAGTCATGGTCAAAAGACAGCATTCGTTCTCCAAGTTGGATCTCCTTTGCCATGCCATGTTTGAGAACCATTTCTTTAACTTTAAACTGGAGAAAGTGGACAATTATGGATGTCAGAGGGGAGCTGGGGCTTGGTTTCTGTGCCAGGGATCTGTGTGCTCGTTTAATCTGCAAATCTATCATTTCAGGGATTGTCACTTCTGAGCAGTTTCTCCACAAACTGAGGTACTGAGCTACCTTCCACACCCTCTGGCACACCGTATATACGCAGATTATTTCTTCAGGATCTGGACTCCAGATCATTCAGTTTGACCTCTCATCTTCCTCATTGGAGACCCTCGGACTGTCTTTGATCGGACGTTACGAGGCTTACTGGACGTTAATGTATCCACTGACTTGGCCTCCACAGCCTTCTGGAGCAGATTTAGGCCATTTGGCCCATCAAGTCTACTCTACCATTCAATTACGACTGATCTATCTCTCCCTCCTAACCCAATTCTCCTGCCTTCTCCCCATAACCCCTGACACCCGTACTAATCGGAAATCTATCTATCTATCTCTGCCTTAAAAATTATCCACTGACTTGACCTCCACTGCCGTCTGTGGCAAGAAATCCCACCGATTCACCACCCTCTGGCTAAATAAATATCCTCCTCATCTCTTTCCTAAAAGGAACCTCCTTTAAATTCTGAGGAGGCCGTGCCCTCTGGTCCTAGACTCTCCCACTAGTGAAACATCCTCTCCACATCCACTCTGTCCAGGCCTTTCACTATTCTGTACTTTTCAATGAGGTTCCCCCCCTCATTCTTCTAACTCCAGCGAGTACAGGCCTCATACTCCTAGGGGCATGAAGGGCCGAAGGGCCAGTTTCCGCGCTGTATCTCTGAACTAACATGAACCGAACCAAACTATACTTTGTTTCCTTAAGTTCCTAATATTTTGTTCCAGTGCCCAGAACAGAAGATAATACTTTAAATGTGGCCTCACGTTATTCCCTTTAAATCCTGTATCTCCTGCACACTGTGGACGCTCGATTGTAATCATGTACAAGTCATTTTCTGCAGGCTGGGTAGGCACGCAACGAGAAAGCTTTTCACTGTACCTCGTAACAACGTGAAACAACAAACTAAACAGAATGGAAAGGGAAAGGCAGGAATTAATTCCTCTATAAAGGCCAACGTGCGTCTATCACCAGCTATCATGGGACATCCGTGAGTCAATGAAGACTCCTAATATATCACTGCAATGTTGCCAACTTCTCACTCCCAAATAGGGACAAAAGTACACAATACTGAGACAAAATTCCCCACGCAATTCGTTGGCCAACTCGAATCCGAGGCTGGGTGAATGATGAGGTTGGCAAACCGGGTGGCGCCTCCGGTGCTGGACTGCACACAAAGCCCAGCGGCGGGCCACCTGAGTGATTTTTTGCCCAGGGGCAAAGTTTTGACGCCCCGTCCAAACTCATGACCGACGACCTGCTCCCATGAAAGTGAGAGGTGGTGGTGTGGTCGGCGGACAGCGTAATGACCGAAGCTCGGACAGCTGCCGACCGAAACCAAACCGACGGGGCCCGGTCGAGGTGCTTGCAGCTGCACTCCTGCTGCACTACATCGGGAACGTGAAGCATCCCCGCCACACTGTGAAGCAACCAAGTAGAAGAAGAGGTACGTCATATTTATAGGTTTTCAGAGAGCATGACAGAGTCAGAGGGAATTGTGGTTCAACTCCAGTGAGTTAGTAGCAACTGCTCCTACTGAAAATCGAGAGGGGAGGATTTTGAAGGAGGAATTAAGAGAGTTGAAGGGCCGCAAAACTTGGCTCATATTACCACCGAAACCTCCAAATCATCTTCCGATCCAGGTTCCGCCACATGGAGCCCGGAATTAGACTGCTCAAGCTATCTTCTTCCATAAGGGTTCACAGGGAACTCTGTGATCCATACCCATAGGAGGATGATGGCTCAGTAACAACTTTGTCAGATGGACAAGCCTGAGTATCTTCACATATCCTTTTAATACGGAATTTGTACGACAGGAAATGTCACAGACAGCATAACTCCTCCAGAACTTCCTTTCCTCTATCACGTAGATCTTTGAGGACAGCAAGCGTGGAGATCTGGACCAACCACTGACCCTAGATGAGCAGACAGGCTGCAACACGTTCCTTTCACTCGAGTAAAACACCCCGGAAGCCACTAACATTGGCACGCGGTGATCCTTGTCACGGCTTGCAGAGGAGAGAGAGGTTGCCCCCCTCTTTGCCAAGTAGTGGAATACAAGACAGTCAGGAGAGTTTTAACAAGGCCCTTCACGAATTTATTCCGAACAGGCTCCTGTAACAGGGGACTCTGATTTACTGACTGTAACCATGTGATGCAATTCAGAGCAGACATCTGAATGCTGCAGAAAGTACATGAACATGGTGCAAGACGCTCTTTGGTCTGCCCGACTTTGTTGACCACCCCGCGGAGCGAGATGTCCAACTGGGAATGTATCCGACTGCCCTCTGCGACTACAGGAGTACGTGCTGAGGGACTCACGAACTACGGTTCAGCCAACGCCAAGGCTTTGTGGGGGGGGGGGGGGAAAGGAGGAGCGTCTGAGAAAATAGCTGTTCACAGACGCTCTCCATCCAATCTGACAGAGCTTGATCTATATTGCAAAGAAGAAAAATAGGCAAAAATAATTTCAGTATCTCTGGATGAGCAAAGCTGGCAGAGACATACCACAAAGACTTTGCAGCAGTAATTGCAGAGAAAGGTGTTCTCTAAAAATTATTGACTCCAGGAGGCTGAATACTTATGCAACGCCACACATTTCAGTATTTTTATTAGTAACAAAATGTGAAAAACCATATAGCACAATTTCCTTCCACTTCACAATTATGCCACCACTTTGTGTTGGTCAATCACATAAAATCCCAATAAAATCATTAAAGATTGTGGAGTAACGTGACAAAATGTTGAAAAGTTCAAGGGATGAATACTTTTGCCAGCCACTTTTCGATAGCCCGAGCATTTGTATGGAGTCTTGTAAGGATCATGTCTTGAAATTTAAAAGAAACGTTAGAAAGGACACAATCGTGACCTTTAAACAAGATACTAGACTAATATCGACCCCGTTGGGTCCCAGCATCACACTGTAGGACTGGTCACACCCAATGCAATATTCCACCACTCCACCAATTCCAATATATCTGTCCAGTGGGAGGGGGGGGGGGGGGGGGGTTGATGCTAGTATTGGAGGTGTTAAGGGCTGAATGGACTGGTTATCCATAGGGCTACTATGAACAATGTGGGCTGAATGGATGCTTGGCTTGCAGCTCAGTCACTTGAGGCCAGACAGATACAGTCACTCGGGACCTGGCAGGCTGGCAGATGAGAAAACTGGCCGGAAATTCTGCCAAGAACCACTGGCAGACACTGTGAAGAAGGGGAAGGATGGACTGAATGGATTATTGGGCTTGCACTTCAGTCACTTACAGCTGGTGTGCTGGCAGTTCACTCACTCACGGCTGATGGTCTGTCCATTCATTCCACTCATGGCTGTGGTCTGGCATGTTCCGGTCACTGACAGCTGGTGGGCTGGCAGTTCACTTACATAACGGCTGGTGGGCTGCGCCATGCAGTCACTCATGGCTGGTGGGCGGCAGTGTGTCCCCACTCACGGCTGGTGGGCTGGCAATAGCAAGTCACTCACGGATGGTGGTCGGGCAGTTTCGGTACACTGACAAATATGGCTGACAGTTCACTTACTAACAGCTGTGGCTGGCCAGCAGTCACTCAACGGCTGGTGGGCTGGCAGTGTAGTCACTCCACAGCTGATGGGCTGGCAGTATCGTTAAAAAAAATCGCAAACATTACGTGGGTTTTGAATTACATTTTTATCAGATGCAAGCCAAGGAATGGCATAATTGTTAGCTGTTAATTGGACATAATCAACCTCACCAAATTGACAATATCCTATTGAAAGGAAGTGGGTGCTTAAGCTGTCAGGACATTTTATTATTTGCTTTTCCACACACCACTCGTAATTCCGGAGATTTTTTTAATGATAAATGTAGCTTCAGAAACCAATTTTTTTTGCATTTAAAAAACACACTTCAGAATCATGGACGATTTTAAAATTTTACTGCCAGATTTATCACTTCTGAAACTTTTTAGATGCCAAAGTATTCAAGAAAAAACACAAAATAATGCCTTACTGTTGATGAAATGCAGGACAGTGAGCAAAGGCGATAATTCCCATATATTTTCATCTCGACATCTGCATGGCCAATGTTCACCAAGTACTTTAGCTGTTGTTGTCCCTTCAGCTCTCACTTCTCTTTACCTTAATTTCTCTTCACTTTGGAATTCTGAAGTAGGATAGATGTCTCTCACGGTGATCCTGACTTCCATAATTATTTACAGCGCAAAAATTTACCATTTTGCGGTTTTTAACAGGTAGAAAAGTACGCTTTTCGTGTATTAACAACATATAACCAAAGCTGCAATGTCCTCCAGATGGATTGAGCAGTTCCGTTCGTCATTCCCCTTTTACCCAGAGACCTACACCCTATACACAACACACACACACACACACACACACACACACACACACACACACACACACACACACACCACACACAAAACCACACACACACACACACACACACACACCACACAACACACACACACACACACACACACACACACACACCACACACACACGCAATAGACACACACACACACCAAACAATACTAAAATGCCGAGTAACTTCAGAACGTGGTGGAACATACTGTGTGTAAACCAAACGATTCAAACGTTTAAAGCCTCCTGGCGAGACTGCTGCTGAAGCAAAAGCGTGCTTTAAATAACGTCCAACAAACACACACCATAGCAGTAAGCTCTCTTGAATTATTCAAATGACGTCTTCACTCTGTGCCCTCTGTAGTCAGTGCCATCATGCCCACGAACCGGAAATGATGCTCTCAGCGCCATCTTGCAGCTAACAAAAATGACGTAATTGGCGCCATCTTGCCACTAAGCGGAAGTCACGGAATGAGCGCCAATTTTGCAATTAAACACAGTCCTGATCTAATAAATTGTTTATTCACACTTTATCATCCATCCGAAAACTGTTGAAAGCCCTTTAAAAGTAAAGCCAATTGGGCAACACTTTGCAAGCCAACAAAACACATTTTCTGAAAACGCACATCGAGGGGACTCACCATGGAGTAGACGTGCGTTCAGTGTTATTCACCAGCTCAGAGAACCGTGACCCTCTCACTTCCTCCGTCACGCAGAAAACTGAGTGACTTCGGGTTTTATAGTCCCCGCAGCAGAGGGAATGGTAATATATTTAAAAACATTAATAAACTAGGATTTTTCATCAATGAAAAATCCTCCAGTCCAATTGGCGGAGGGGGCTATGAGCGAGGTGGGCCTAAAATGATGATCGTAAGCGGCGGCGTTCTCTCGGAAATCATGGAAACAGAAAGTCGAAATGTGGACAATTTCTTAGTTTTAGTAATATAGATTCAGACGGGAATGTAATCGGAAGGCTTTTAATTTAGTTTAGAGATACAGCGCAGAAAATATAGTGCAGGGAGTAGGCCATTTGGCCCTTCAATCCAGCACCGCCATTCAGTATGATCAAGGTTGATCATCCAAAGTCAGTAACCCCGTTCCTGCTTCTCCCCTTATCCCTTAATTCCGTTTTTTTTTTCAGCCCATAGAGCTAAATCTAACTCTTGAAAACATCTAGTGAATTGGTCATCCACTGCCTTCTGTGCAGAGTATTCCAGATTCACAACTCTCTAGGTGAAAAATGATTTTCTTCAGCTCAGTCCCCCAAATGGCCAACCCCTTATCCTTAAACTTTGGACCCCCTGGTTCTGGACTCCGCGCAACATCGGGAACATTTTCCTTGCATCTAGCTGTCCAATACCTTAAGAATTTTAGATGTTTTATAAGATCCCCTCCCCTCCTTCTAAATTCCAGTGAATACAAGCCCAAGACGATCCATTCTTTCATCACGCAGACCCACCATCCAGGAATTAATTGCTGGTGATACCACTCCACTGCACTCCCTCAATAGCAATGAATGTCCTTCCTCAAAATTAGCAGACCTAAAAGCAAATGCAAAGAGATGTTTAAAAATAATTCTGAGACATGTGACTAATGGTTCAGCATTTTAATCTCTTTGTTTACAAAATGCAACAAATCCAAATCCTTTGCAGAAAACATGTGTGATTATAAAAATAGTATCAGGATTAATCTTGCACTGCTCCACTATTCGATGACCATGACCCGATTAGTTTTAGTTTTAGTGTAGTTTAAGAGACACAGCACGGAAACAGGACCTTTCAGGCCCACTGAGTCAGCGCGACCAGTGAGTCCCCACACACTACACACACCAGGGACAATTTACATTTACAGCAAGCCAATTACTAAACATGCCCGTCTTTGGAGTGTGGGAGGAAACCGAAGATCCCAGAGAAAACCCCACGAGTGTGTCACCAGGGGGATGAGAACCTACAAACTCCGTGGCTGGACAAGCACCCGTAGTCAGGATGGAACCGGGTCTCTGGCGCTGTGAGGCAGCACTCTACCGCTGCGCCACCGTGCTCCCCTTCGAACAGATTTTCCAGCATCTCATTTCATTATTTATTATTACTCACCAATGCCACACAGAGAGCTGCTTTAATAATTGCTATGAAACTTGTTATAGAACATGGCGCTACAAGAGCAAGAGGGGGTTTACAGAGTTTCGAATAGCATTAGCAAAAATCCCACAGGATTTTCAACATAAAATAAAGGTCTTCATTTAATAGCTACGAGTCTATTTGTAACTGTAGATAAAGACTATGTTTAACAGACTATCATTTGACCAGTGCCAATAGAAGCAAATTATGTCAATGTCCATTAGTTACCCGCGGAAGACACAATGGCTTTTTAAAAAAGAACAGCACGGAAACAGGGCCCTTCGGCCCACCGAGTCCGGCACCGTCCGTCGATCACCCGTTCACACACTATATGTTATGTTATCCCACTATATCTCTACAGAGGGTTAATTAATTTTGAAAACCCAAGGTAGTTAAGGCGGTGCAGCGGTAACCTACCTCCCATCGCCTCTCCCTCGCACAACTCCCACAGCACGGGCGCCCCCTCCTCCGCCCCTCATCTCTATTACCCATCGCTGCTTGGACTGGAACAGAGCTCAGCGTATTCCACCCCTCGCACTTGTGCCCGGTGTCTCCTCAGATCGGACAGCTCCCGCAGGCTGGGTACAACCCGACCGCTTGCTCTTCCCTCTCCCGATTCCCTCCTCCTTTCAGCTCCTCTGGGCGGGCCCGTCTCTCCACTCCACGCGCTTGGAAGGGAAAGTGGAAGCGGGACGGGGCAGTTGGTGGGTTTAATACAGAGCAGTGGCGCTGGTGTGGCCGGCATTTAAACAGCCACAGACCCGTTCAGCCATGTTGTTTATGGTATCCTCTCACACACTCTCACTCTCTCCCTCTCCCCTCTCCTCTCCCTCCCTCTCTCTCACTCGCACATTCTCACTCTCTCTCAAACCTTTCTTTCACACTCACACCTCTCTCTCTCTCCCTCTCACATCATGTAGTTAGATAAAATCATTATGACATATCACGGTTGCTGAACACTCATTTCTGCTTTCCCTTCCACCCTGAAATTTTCTGTCCTTGGTCTCCTCATTGGCCAGAGTGAAGCTAAACTCAAAATTGGAGGAAAGCATCTCATATTTCGATTGGGCAACTTACAGTCAGTGATATGAACATTGATTTCTCTAACTTGAGGTAGGCTAGGATTCTCTCTCCTATCCCTATCCCTCCCTCCCCAAAGTCGCACTAGCTTCTCATTTTACTTCGGAGTCACGTGAGTGACTACGTGAAGGAACCCCGTACAGCCGTTCGTCCGTCATAACATGCCGTATAATGTGGATAAATGTGAGTTGCAGTATAATGTGGATAAAATGTGGATAAATGTGAGGTTATCACTTTGGTGGCAAAAACAGGAAAGCAGACTATTATTTAAATGGTGCGATTAGGAAAGGGGAGATGCAGCGAGGACCTGGGTGTCATGGTAACAGTATGAAAGTAGGCATTGAAGGTGCAGCAGGCAGTGAAAAAGGAATGGTTAAGTTAGCTTTCATAGCAAAAGGATTTGAGTACAGGGAGCAGGGAGGTTCTACTTCAGTGGTTAGGATCTTGGTGAGAACCACACCTGGAGTATTTGCGTACAGTTTGGTCTCAAATCTGAGAAGGACATTATTGCCATGAAAAGGGAGTGAGAGAAGGTTCACCAGACTGATTCTGGGGATGTCCGGACTGTCTTATGAAGAAAGACTGGATAGACTCGGTGTATACTCTCTGGATTTTAGGAGATTGAGAGGGGTTCTTATAGAAATTACAAAATTCTAAGGGGTTGGACAGGCTAGATGCAGGGAAAGATTGTTCCGCTGTTGGGGAAGTCCAGGACAAGGGTCACAGCTTTGGATAAGGGGAATTCCTTTAAAGACCGAGTTGAGAAAGACTTTTTTCACACAGAGTGTGGTGAGTCTCTGGAAACTCTCTGAAACAGAGGGTAGTTGAGGCCAGTTATTGGCTATATTTAAGAGTGAGTTGGATGTGGCCTGTGGCTAGGGGGATCAGAGGGTATGGAGAGAAGGGCAGGTCGGGATACTGAGTTGGATGATCAGCCATGATTCATATTGAATGTCGGTGCAGGCTCGAAGGGCTGAGAATGGCCTTGCTCCTGCACTAATTTCTATGTTTCTTTGTTTCTATTACGTCAGAGCTTTCGTGCAGACGACGTGGAGCAGCGCAGGCTCCTCCAACGGTAGAATCTAAAAAAGATTCAGGTAAAGTGCTATTTCTTACCTGTTCTAGGTTTCTTCAGAACTCTGGGTTCTTGCGGGATGGTCGGAGGCCGGACGAGTGAACCAGCCTAGGGCTTTGGAGGGAAAACCCTGGTTCCCGACCGCGGGAGCGGGGTGCTGGCGAATGTTGGGTTTTGCGATCGGAGTCACTTGATAACGCGGTCAGTGACTCACATGTTGGGTTCCCGGGGAGGGGATACCCGAGAATAGTGCGGTTCCAGAACGGCAGTAGTCCCGCAGGGGATGGGCTTAATGGACCTGAACCCTGGACCTGCTGGCCGGAGTTCCCGGTGGCGGGGAAAACTCAAGTGTATGCGGTTCCTCAGACCGCAGTAGTCCACAGGAAAATGGGGTTTAATTTCACGTTAAAATGAGTAGCAGTGTGCCTGGGGTTTGAATTCCCGGGGAGGGGAAATTCACTTATGGGGTTCCCTAACCACAATAATCCCCAGGATATGGGGGACAAGCTGCCAAAATAGGTCTGAGTACATTTAAGAAAGATTTTGGTCGGTTCACCATATGGGAATGAATTTAGAGAAACTCCTTTTGGCAGGAGGTGGATCAGTAGTAAAGTTTTATGGCAATGGCTGCCTATGGCAGAGGCAGAGCCAGCGCACTTTGGGAAGGGCTGCATCATGGGAATGCCACGTTATGGCAGTGCCAGCCTATGGGAGAGGTTGTGCCAGCAGTACCTTTGTTCAAGGGACTGCTCATGGGGAATGCCAAGCTAGGCAGGCTTAGCCTTTTGGAGAGGCTGTGCTCAGCAGTACCTTTGCTCGACTGCTCCAGGGGAATGCCAGTTATTGCTGGCTAAACCTATGGGGAGTGGTTATGCCAGCAGCACCTTTGCTCAGGGCTGCTTCTGAGACGCCAAATCTATGGAAATCCTGGCCTATGGGAAAGGCCACGCCAGCAGCACCTTTCTTCAGGGGCTGCTTAATGGGAAAAGCTGTTTAGTAGGGTATTCCCATTTACAGTGATCATGGGGGTTGAGGGTTCATTGTTAGGATAAGGAATATAACAGAATCTGTGTTTAAGTCTTAAAACTATATTTGAGAAATTGGGTCCTCCATCCAAGATAGATTATGTCTATCAATGGGACTTCGTAGGATGTTGGGATTCACTTTTAGGTATTCAATTGGGCATGTGATGCCGGCCCTTGGCATTCAGATTGGCAGTCAATAAACTCTGAAAACGGTTTATAGTCGTAAGATTAATTGTTAATAGTATAGATTGTGATTCAGCTGTGCTTTATCTTGTTAATTGATTATAGTTCATTTGTTAACCACACCTTGTTTCTCAGGTGAAATTAATAAAGTCACAGGATGGACAAACAGTATTCATTACTGCCTCAGTTGTGTGTTAATTTAAATCTTTAATATATTACAAAATGTGTGATGGCCGTAAATAGGAAAGTGTGTCAGCAGCGTTTTTAGCAGGCCTGCTTAAGGTCTCCCTCATGTTGGAGGATGCATGCTGCGTCAGTATTATTCTGACGCTGGGGCCATGGCAAAGTCGGCGTATTGCTTGAAGCTGCTCCAGCAGCACCTTGTATTCAGGGCTGCTTAATGGCTCCCTTCATGTATGAGGAGAGCATGTGGGATCGGTATAGTCTAATGCCGTGTCTGAGAGTATAGCCATAGAGCATGCCCAAGGATTCAGGGCATGTGCCAGAGGTCTATGCCTGGCCAGAAAGTTACCATCCCAAAACACATATGCAGTGAATACCGCTCTAATGGGGGACATTACAGTTGCCGTCGAATCTTCTAGTCAGGTAAGACCTTCCATAAGGCTGAAACCTGGAGGACAAGCACAAGCTATTGGGAATACGCAAGGTTTCATAGGTTTTGGTATAATGAACACCCTACTCCTTTATTGGCGTAAGTGGTTCACTGAAGTTGGTGGCAGGCATGAAGCTGGCCAGAGGTTCCACGCACTGTACCTGTGCTACACTACATGAAGGGACCACTTGCAGATGGTAATGTGAAACACTTAGTTGTACATTACACTGATTGAGACATTATCAGCTATTTTGAGGGTCTATCATGTAAAATGGTCTGTTCTCGCTTTACCAAGCAGGTTAGAATGCGCTAGGTTCGTAGAAGGCACCAAGATTGTCTTAAAAGGACGGTTCGTATATCGGGACACAGTGACTGTTTATGGCAGATACCAAGTTTGCAAATATCATCTGGAGTTTGGGAGGTGGAGCAGATTTGCATGATTTGCCAAAAATGTTGTTGTGGTGTCAAAACTATCAATAGGACCCTATGGGCAATTCGGTATGGGTGTAAAGAGGTGATTGGACAAATGTGCATATTGTGATGCTCAGGTTGATACATTTGATGATGGCAATATGTTAGTCACGAGGGTACAATCAAGTTAAAAAACCCATGGGAATGGTTACTTATCTTGTTGTCACAGGAGGATTCATCAAGTATGGTTTAATGGAACACAGAGTGGTGTTGAATTACACTTATATTATGAAATTCTGGTTAATGGAACACCTAACATGGTTTCATGTTTATTTCACTGGTTGCAAAATACCGTGGCATTAAGTGGCAAACCACACATTTTTGCTAAAAAGGAGTAGGATGTACTTTTATGGCTACCTCCATTTTGTTTATTCAATTGAGCTTCTCAAATAAAAGTATTAAGGGAGGCCGCTTAAGGTTCCTATTGAGTGATTATACAATTTGTTCCTGATTTGTCACGAATAATATAAAAAAAAAAACCCCCTTATTTGGTTATTTTAAACATAATTTTGCTGGTTCAGCAGGAGGGCTTGGGAAATTAAGTTGCATGATAAAACTCAAATTATGTTTCTGCAGGTTTAATTAAAAACTACCCTAAGGTTTGGGTTGTTACATTCTATCCTCCTATGTGTTCAAAGTGTTTGCATTGCACCAAAACGCAGAATATTTCTTTTCCAGGTGATGAAATAGTTTGTTATGCTTATGTTCATGGCAAAATGTTATTGATGCTAATGTTTTCGAGTTCATGCTAAATGGTCGTTTGTTAATTATGGAGTTATAGGACATTAAATTTGGGTAGGATTATCTTCAACCTAGGTCCCAGGACCAATATAATGCCTTATGCGATGTGACATTTGTGAACACTAATTTCACTCAGGAGGATGCAGCTATATCCTTAAATTGGTGGAGATTATTAGGTAGTTATCCTTTGGCTCTGGTTTAGTTCAGCAGGTTCAGTAGCTACTTAATGTGATGGTACAGGCATGATAAAGTCTGTAAATTATATATATAAATATTATGTTCTAAATACTTGGAGCAGACCAGAAGGGGGTCGGGTCTCAACATAGTCAAGGCATTTACAGGGGACCTTTGATAAAGGTAAGCACCACAAATATACAACAATATGTCAAGGTCTTCAAGGGCCTTGGAGTTCTGCACTAGCAATGTTGTTTAGTCACAAAAAATAATAAATAAATAAATAAAATAGATAGATAATAAATAAATAAATAATTGGGAGAAACTTATTGTTCAGGCATCCAGATGAGAAAATAAGAACAGAGTTGTGTTATGTACGAATGATTCTGATTCCAGATCTCATTACACCAGGGCTGCTACAACTCAGCAGCAAGGGTATTTATGTTCAGCTGGGTCGCATTGTTCGGCTGCAGCATGGTCCAAACGAACAAACTCTCCAAACATCTGTAATGACCATTGCTGAACCAGGGTTATTTGTGAAACTCTATTTATGTTATGGTTTATTTTCCACTCTGGGTGGAGAGATGGAAATATTATTGTTTAATTTAACAGCATCAGGCATGTTTTTTACATCTGTTATGGATCTGTATGCATTATGAATGTTTTCCCTCATTTGTCAATGAAGCAGGTGTGGTTGTGTACACTCGTTTTCACACGGCTGAAATCACAGAGCTTTGAGTCTTCACGTAGTCACTCACGTGAATCTGAAGTAAAATAGTAAGATTAAATAAGAACTTACCAGTTGAAGTTTGATCTTTATTTTAGAGGAGTCGAGTTGAGGGACTAATTGCCCTCCCGCTCCCAGCCCTCGTTGATCTCATTGTAGTTCTAGTCTTTGTTATCTTACCATTATACATCAGTCTTATTATCTGTGAATTTTCACCGTTGCTTTGAAGATTGACGCACGAACGACTGTACGGGGTTCTTCACATAGTCCCTCAACTCGACGACTCATAAATAAAGATCAAACTTCAAACTAGTAAGTTCTCATTTAATCTTACTATTATCATCCTTTATCATCATTCTTTTATTTAAATATATTTCATTCATTGTTCTGTATCTCTCTACATCATTCGTCTATATAGAGTCATAGAGTGATACAGTGTGATACCGGGCCTTCGGTCCCAACTTGCCCACCTGGCCAACATGCCACATCCTACACGGTCCCCAACTGCTGTACTTGGTCCATATCCCTCCTAACTTGTCCTGTCCATGTAATTTTCTAACCGTTTCTTAATTTTGGGTTAGTCTCAGCGTCATATACCTCTCTATGGCAGCTCGTTCCATACACCACCCCACTTTGTGTGGAAAGGTTACCCCTTCCTGGACGTTTTCCCCTTCACCTTGACCCTAAGTCCTCTAGTCCTTGATTCCCTACTATGGGCAAGAAGTACTGTGCATCTACCCAATCTTTGTTACCATACACCCCACCCACTTTGTGTGGAAGGTTACCCCTTGATTCCCTACTATGGGCAAGAGTACTGTGCATTTACCCAATCTATCCTCGTGATTTTATACACCTCATAAGATCACCCCTCACCCCCCTGCGCTCCAAGGAATGGAGACTTCCTGTAGTCAGCCCTCGAGTCCTGGCAACATCTTGTACTCTTTTCTGAACCGTCTTCGAGCTCTCGTTTTCCCTTTCAGTGGACTTTGAGTATGAGAACGTCTCGACCAAACATCATCTGTTCCTTCTCTCCAGAGATATTGCCTGTCCCTCTGAGTTACTCAAGCTTTTTGTGCTCACTTTTGTTTCAATCTGTAGTTGAGATTAAATGCAGTGATCCACTACCTGATTGGCAGGCAGAGTGTGGGCAGGAGGTCACAATTGGTGTTTTTGGTTTCCTGAAGCTTCTCTTTGTCACATCTTTCCTCTGGAGCAACAGGAGATCACACAAGTTTACAGCACATCTGTACATTAGCAAAGTCACAGTACAAAGGTTGCAGTTGCTATTAGTTGTTGGTCATAAGCTATGAGGTCATTTAATGACAGGCACAGAATTAATTCATTCGCCCATCGAGACTATCCGCCATTCAAATATGGCCGATGTAACTCTTCCTCCTAAACCATTCTCTTCCATTTATTCCCCATAAACCCATACTAATCAAGGAACCTATCCAATCTCTGCCTTAAAAATATCCATTGACTTGGCCTCCACAGCCTTCTGTAGCAAAGAATTCCACAGGATTGGACCACCTTGAGCTGAAGAAATTCCTCTCATCGTTCCTAAAGGAATGTCCTTTAATTCTGAGGCAATGAGCCTCTGTCCTAGATCTCCTATAGTCGAAACATCCTCTACCACAATCCACTCTATCCAAAGCCTTTCACTACTCGGTAGGTTTCAATGAGGTCTAAACTGGTGAGGATTCATTAATGTATTGTGTTCAGTTCTGGCACCTGTTATCGGGGAGATGTTGTCAAGCTCGAAAGGGTGCAGAGAAGTTTACGTGGATGTTGCCAGGCTACAGGTGAGAGGTTGGCGGGCTGGGTTCCTATTCCCTTGGAGCGCAGGAGTATGAGGGGTGATCTTATGAGTGTTTAACATCATGAGACGGAAATAGATTGGGTAGACGCACAGAGCCTTTGCCCAAAAGCAGGGCAATTGAGGTGGGGGGGGGGGGGGGGGGTGGGAATATTTTAATAGGAAAACTGAGGGTTATCATTTTCACACAAAGGTGTGGTGGGTGTCATGAAACGAGCTGCCGGAGGTGATAGTTGAGTTCATGGGCGTAATGTTTAAGAAAACATTTAGACAGGTAATAAAAAAAAATGGGCAGGACAGGTTTAGGGGTTATGGATCAAACGCTGGAGGTGGGACTAGTGTAGATGGGCATGTTGGTTGATATGGTCAAGTTGGGCTGAAATGGCCCGTTTCCACACTGTGTGACTCAAGGACTCTTCAACTACAAACAGAGGCCTGCCTGTTGCCCATGTTCTTCACCCCACTCTCCACTCTCGTAACAAGGTAGAATAGACTCCACTTCGATACCACTCGCCCACACACGCCTGTTCCCGCCCCTATCCATCTATCTTAGTTCGAATCTCATGCATCCACTCTCTCGTTACAATGACATTTAACACACTGTGCTTGCCTCATGCTCCGATCTTATACGCTCCACACAACACTCCCTTCTCCTTCGCATCGTCCTGTATATAGGACGCTCCATGCTTAGCTTCCATGTACTTACTTCCGCTATGTTGCATCATACTCCCGATCCCTCTAATCACTTAGCACGTTGATCTTCTTCGTCACAATCTCTTCCACCCCCACTCACCATTCCGCCCTCTCTACCTACTACTCAGTCCGCCGTGATCACATTCGCACTCCAGTGAGCCCACATAATCACATGTCCAACTCGCAATGTCACATCGATCGCTAAACCTCGGTCCCAGATACCCACTGACACAACCGAACGTCGTCCTTATCCAACCCTACGTCAGTGCCTACTGTTTACCACAAGCTTCCGCCAAGTCCCTAAGTCACTTAGACATCCCCAGACCCCCACCATACGTCCACCATTCAGGCCGCCCCTCCCAATAGAATGGTCTTCGTGCTCATACTCACCTACCCCCTACCACCCCAGTACATGCCTCACTCGACTTACCTCTATATAGCTTAATCAAATCAATCCCACCTCCTGCATCCACACCATATACACAATGATCTTAATACATTCAAACACTATCTCATCCCTCACCTCCACCCTGCAAACTTACTATAAACCCCAAATATCTCCCACTCTCAATGTTAATCGTCCCCGTCACACCCCCTAAATACCGCCCCCTCCCTCCCTGATGACGTAGCGACACACAAAGACAGCATAAATGTTCTCACATCCACAAGAAACTCCCTCACCACTCATCAAACCAACCTGATCCGCCAGAACTGTAGAAGGAATCTTCCTCTTCTCCAGCAACCAATTGTAGCAAAAGACCGAGTATCCGTCCTCCACACCAACTATCTCGCGCCCGTGCATCCGGCCCCGCATTAAGCTCCAGTCACCCGTAACCTCTCTACACTCTCACCCTCCCAGAATAGCCCGACAGTAACATCACTATATCAACCCACACCATTCTCCAACTACCCTAACTCATCAGGGATACTTCACAAACTACCCCTATAAAAATTAACCAAACTTAACCCACCACCCTCTCACCCCCACCTCTCTCCATCATCCCCCCCACCTCCCCCCATCCCCCCCCCCCCCCCCCCCCCCATCCCCTCCCCATCACGCCAACCACCACCTACATACCCCCAGTCCCCGTACACCTCCCATGAATGCGCATGTCTCCTCTCGCCTGCTCCAACCATACGCTTCTCACGCGACAAATACCATTCTCGTCACGTTCTCTGTGCCGCACACACAAATCAGCTCACACATCCGCTGTCATACAACAGTGTCAACTCTGGTGTCATGCGTGTTGCCTGAGTTTATCGATTCCCTCTGAGCACAATACGTCTCGTGCCTAATATACGTGTCCAGTTAAGACATGTAGATACCGCCTCCGCCGTCTACTACACATAGTCCGATGATACGTTTTAATGTCCACCTCTCTCCCCCCCCCCCTCCACCCTTGAATGTTCTCAGAGCTTGCTCGCACTGACCCAGCCTGATCTAATTATGGCACGTAGAGAAGCACACCCAATTCTAAATGAATAGATTTTTTGTATCTGCCTAACTGTTGTAGTACCTTCCATTTTTAATGTCTTATCCTATTTCTCGCTCTCCCTGTCTCGCCCTTGATCACACCCTGTTTTTTGTAACCCCCCTCCCCCCCCTTCAATCCTTCGTTTTCTTTATTACTTGTACCCTTTCTGTGAAGATTGTCGTTTAAAGCTATCTTTCTTCTCCTTGTTTTGTGTGTGTTAGTATATATATTTTTATTTCACTGTATAGTCCTAGTGCTACATCCATTCTTATACCGCGCAAAGAGTAGCTGTAACATGTGACTCCAATGTAGAATCCACGAAGCATGAGTAGTATACTCCGCACACACAGCCACCTTATTGTGATCTATGTACAGGAGTTAGCCTGGCAGAAGCGAGAGTATAAAGAAAGAGAGAGAATGATCAAAAAGTGGTGATGGATTTTGGTGTGTTAAGTGAAAATGTGAAGTGTGGTGATGTGTGTGTGTTTTATGCACTAGTATGCTTTAAGTGGTGTTGGAGTGGTACTTGTTGTACCTCCCCCCCTCCACACCCCCCCCCGATTGGGGCGCAGATAGCACTCGAGCTTTTATGACGTCATGTAGTATGGATGCGTGCTCGGATCAGAGAGCTAATATAATCACTTGCTGTAGAATCTCCTAACAACAATAAATCTGACAAGATATCTTTGTAGTCCTCTCTAGTAAATAAGAGAGAAGTTTGTAATCCGAGGATAGGTTGCTAATTTTCTGTGGAATCTTCGCTTATACAGTTTTGTTTATTGTCATGTGCTATATGCTCGGTACAGTGGTCTAAAAGCTATTCATTGTTAAGCAGTGCTAACTCCTCAGTCAGTGAAGCCAAAGCGCAACTAGAACATCGGGGTAGATGCAAGTTCAAAAGTTGTTGCCCAGACGCCTTGTGCCGAACGTGAACATCAAGTTCGAACCTAACATCAATACAACGAGCTGCTACGATCTATGTTGTGATCATGAAGTAGAGCGGTCGCGCCGCCAAGAAGACCTCTCATTTAACTACCGTGCTGATTCCGCTATAACCGTGAGACGCACCAACTCTCTCCTTTCCCTACTCAACCAGACTATGAGACAGGCGTGAGACCTAGCCACGTGAATCTGCCCAACGAGTCGACTGGATCCGATGCGTACGTCGTAAGTTGGCAGAAGCGATTTACCGAGGCCAGCTTTCCAAACAGTTCCGCACGCACTACTCAGAACACTCCTGAGGTCTTGGCGTCTCACTCGAGCTAAGAGCTCGGTGATACTGACGCAGCGACAAAGGTGATCCTGCCACGTCCTTACCGTGACATACACCATTTCACACTACCTCACTCTGAAGCCCTAGTAGTGGCTCTGTTGCAGCAGCGCTTTGCTACTCGAGAGGGTCATGAGTTATATTATGCTCAGTGTTTTATACGCCGCGTAGGGTGAGCAAATACACTTTAGTCACGCAGTCTATAATGAGTATAGATCATGTCTCGGGTACCGCGGTTACTAACCTCATAAGACGATACAAGATCCAATGAATAGTGACCACTCTCCCTCCACAGAGATGCATGCGTGAGTGTTTGCACTATGCTGCATAGTACACCGACTCCCCAGTACACTCTCCTGTCGTGACTCCGCTTTATAATGTGCTGTGCAGCGCGTAAAAACTGGTACACTAGATTCCAAGAGCTCCGCGCCATTGAGTGCTGAGGGCTCGCAATAAGACTCTAGAGCATAGAGGGTGCGCATTGAGCGAGAGATAATATCTTGTGCCTTGCGGTGAGTACTTCTCAGATCGCAGACGGACCTCCCCCTGCCTTCTAGGTAGCGACGATCTAGTCAGAGCGCTCTCATGAAGTAAAGTCGACCTTGTTTCCCTGTTGTACATGTGCAATCAATCCAATAGTGCAGGGGTGGACTGGTGCTGGCGCATCTGCTCTAGTGCTGGGATCCAGTCTTGTCATCTGAATGTTTACTACTGCAGTGCAGAGGTGCTGTGCATAAGGATAGATAGTGCCAGCTGCTATGTAGTATACGGCGGTCCGTCTAGGATGTCTCATTCGCCTTATGTCTCTTATGTCGACTGCATCCTATCGCGCCGTCTGCACTCTGGCCCGCGACCGTATAAACAGGAACACGCGACCATTTGCTCGGAAGGGTTACGGGGGACATGTGATAGAAGGTTGTAGCGAACTGGTGCGTTTTTACGTACCGGTCTAATTTGGGTCTTGGAGTATGTAATTGCTGGGCTAAGTGGATTGAATGGTTATGAGGAATTAGCAAGGTAACGGTTGTTTTAACGCGAGATTTGCCATTCAAGTCTTCTAGGAGATGAGTTTGTTGATCCGTATGACATCATCAGAGCCAACCCATTTCACTAAAGCTAACTTGTACTACCTCCCATGTGTCGTCCATTCCTTGACACGGCTCGAGTGTGGGGTCATGGAGGGGACACTCCTAAACCCCAGACAAAGCCGCGTACGCGACCCTCCGCCCCAGACATCAACCTGCCACCATCACCCCCTTCCTCTCGGCCGCACCCCCCACTCACCTCTCTTCATCCCCCTCAACATCCGACAGGCCAGGCCAGCACTGTCAGCTACAGACTGGGTCCCCACCAATGATGCAGAAGAATGCACAGGAGTTCCTTCATTCCCTGGGCTATCTAACTGTACCAACTCCTCCTCAATTCTGTTGTCGAGGGTCGGACTGAGACTGTGATTACTCCCACTCCCCACCCCCCCCTCCACATTTAATCTTTGCACATCCCCAAGCCTCTCCACTGGTCACTTTAATTTCATGTTTCTGTATTTTGGTTTTTTGATGTTGGGCAAATCAACTTCCCTCTGGGATAAAGTTCTATCATGTCGTATCGTATTGTAAAAACTTGCCCCAACATCTCCTTACGTTTTTCCCCTCTCACTTTGAAGTCTGCCTCTTCAACTTGACAATCTTGCACCATGGGCAATAGATTCTGGACGTTTACCTTCTCTATGACATTCTCATAGTATATATATTTCTATCAGGTCTCCCCTCAGCATTTGAACTGGGTGGTGAATCTGTGAATCATTGCCACAGACGCAGTGGAGGCCAAGTCTGTGGATATATTTAAGACAGAGACAGATAGATTCTTTGATTAGTGTAGGGTGTCAGAGGTTTATGGGAAGACGGTGGTGAATGGGGTTAGGAGGGAGGTTAGATCAGCCAATGGGGTGTAGGACTTGATGGGTCACCGCAAATGACCTAATTCTGCTCCTTTCACTTATGACCTTATGAAACATCTCAATCCCTCAGAACACAATACAAATCTTTCCCAACTCTTTAGTTTAGTTTAGAGACAAAAGCAAGGAAATATGCCTTCGGCCCACCATCTAAGCGGCCAACCAGCTATCCCGCACACTTTCACTATCCCCCCACACACACACACACACACACACACACACCACACACACACACACGAGGGACATATTTACAAAATATACCATGTCATTAAACTTACAAACCTGTACGACTTGAGTGTGGCAGGATAATGGAGCACCCGGAGGAAAACCCACATAGGTCATGAGGAAAAACTTCACAAACTCCGACAGACAAGCCACCCGTAGTCCAGGGATCGAACCCGGCTCTCTGGTGATGTGAGGCAGCAACTCTACCGTTGAACAACTGTGCCCCCTTAAATCCATATTGCTAAAAACTCTTAATCCAGGGCAGCGTTCTGTGCACCTGGCCACATCCTTCCTGTAATGTGGTGACCAGAACTGCACACAATGCTTCAAATAAACTTTAACTAATCTTCCTCAATCTCAGAAGAGGAGAGAGGAAATATAGGAAAGATGTTGTCGAGCAGGGAAAGGCACAGAGAAGATTTACGGGATGTGACCAGAGACTTGAGACCTGAGCAATAGGGAGAGGTTGAGTAGGCTGGGGCTATATTTCTTGGAGCGCGTAGGAGGATGAGGGGTGATCTTATAGAAGTGGTATAAAACTCAGTGAGAGGAAGTAGTATAGATCGGGTAGATGAACGAGTCTCTTGCCCAGGAGTAGGTGAATCAAGGACCGAAGACATAGTCTCAAGGTGAAGGAAAAGATTTACGTAGGAATTCTAGGGGGAGGTGACTTTTTCATTCAAAGGGTAGTGGCGTGTCATGGAATAATGAGCCACCAGAGGTGGTGTTGAAGGCAGGGGTTTAAGAAACCAGACAGGTACATGGATAGGACAGGTTAGGAGGGATATGGGGTCCAACATGGGCAGGTGGGTCTAATGTAGTTGGACATGGGGACCATTGTAAGGCAAGTTGAGCCGAAGGTCTTGTTTCACGCTGGATCACTCTCCCTTTGGACTATGACTTTATGGCTCTATAAACTCTATGGCTCGATGGATGAGAAGAAGCAGGAAAATGGGGGTTTAGGAGGGAGAGATTGATCAGTCATTGATTGATGGAGGAAGGTAGTTTGGCCATTGGGCATTATTCTGCTCCTATCACTTATGGACATTTTGCAGGGACATGACACTGTGTGTCTACTCACATATCTACAGTGAGGGTCACATCCTTCTCTGCTGTCCGGTTTCATTCTCTCCGCCACAAACTGATAGACCCTGCATCTGCGTGTCATCTGAGGGAAACTCCATCCACAGCTCGTTTCTGGAACGTGTTGTGATTTCAGCGTAATCCGAGATGTCTGCCACGTCATGTTAGATGCTGGGAAACTCTGGTTCGGAGCAGTGGATCGCTTGCCAGAGTTTCCTTCCTTTATACTGATCGGGAACTGTTTCGCAGGTCGTCGTGGAAGCGATTGAGAGATCGCGGAGCATCTAAAGACAAACAAATGTGTTTAAACGTGTTCACACGGACAAAATTCACGTGCCAACCGGGACAGTACGGAGAGAAAAGATGAAAGTACGAATGTGAACCAGTTGCAGAGGGTCTCGACCGAAACGGTTCACCCATTCTTCTCTCCAGAGATGCTGCCTGTCCCACTGAGTTACTCCAGCCTTTTTGTGTCTATCTTCATTTTAAACCAGCATCTGCAGGTTCTTCCTACACATTTTGTCTGCTCCCCTGCGAAATCTCCTCAGATATGTCTACTTTGAAGATGTTCTCCTCCTCTTTCCGATGAGAGTTGGAACACCGGCCAACATGTCTCAGATACACTAGTGCTACCTGCTTGCATTTGGCAAAAATCCCTCCCAAAACCTGTCCTATCCATGTACCTGTCTAACTATTTTTTTATGCTGGGATAGTCCCTGCCTCAACGATCTGCTTTGGCAGCTTTGTTTCGTGCACCAACTTCTCTTTGTGTGAAAAAGGTCACACTACTGGTTCTTATTAAATCTTTTCCCCTTCACCTTGACACCTATGTCCTTGTCCTCGATTCCCTACTTGGGCTAAGAGGACTCTGGGATCTCCCAATTTATTCCCCCTCATGATCCATACGCCTCGATAAGGTTACCTCTCATTCCTCTGTGCTTCAGAAATAGTGACCCAGCCATCAACCTCTCCCTATAGCTCAGACCCTCTGTGCCTGGCAACATCCTCTGTTAAAACTTTTCTGAACACTTTCAAAGCTTGACCAATATCTTTCCTACAACATGGTGCAGTTCTGCACACTCCTCGCTCACTGCTCCCCTCTGTGATGCATCCTGCTCCTCCCACATACATTCATTTGTTCTTTATCTCTGACACCATATCTGTATCATTGTTTACCTTATCCCTAACCAGGTTGAAGAAGGGCAGGTCGACCCGATACGTCGCGGTTCCTTCTATCCAGAGTTGCTGCCTGTCTGCTGAGATAGTTCAGCTTTTTGTGTCTTATATTCAGTACGATATAAGCTGGCGAATAATGTAAAAGGGATAGCAAGAGTTATCTACGGATATAGAAGAGTAAAATAGGGCAGTGTGGATGTTGGGGCTGCGGCGGGAATGATGCAGGAGAAATCAAGAATGGAAGAGGAATTGAATAACTTTTTACACCAGGTCCTCACCGTCGGAGGACAAGCAGTGCGCTTGCAATCTTAAGAGTCAGGGGTTGCATAGTTCGTGGAGTGGCGATTATAAGGAGAAGGTGCCTGCGAAAAAACTGAAAGTCGTGAATGGATAAATCACCTGGAGCTGTATGGACTGTACCCAGGGTTCTGAAGGAGTGGCCTCGGAAGATGTGGAGGCAGGAAAATGGGATTACGAGGCAGAGAGCCATGATTGAATAATGGAGTGTGACTCGATGGTCCAAATGACATAATTCTACTCCTTTAATTTGTAATCTTTTAACGTGAACCACCTGTTTGAAGTCTAAAGGGGATCCTATATCACCTTCTCATTGAAAGACTATATACTGTTATAAATATTCATGACTAGACACAAAGTGCTGGAGTAACTCGCGATGAGAGTCAGGCAGCAATCTAGAAAAAGGGAATGTGTGGCGTTTCACGACAAGACCCTTCTTCAGGATGAGAGTCGTTGTGAGCGGGAAATTACAGTTATCAACGGCAACAAATGAAAGATTTGCAAAAGCAAAACGATGCTCAGGAAAAACATCGAGCAACAATAGGTCCATTGTTGGCTTGGTGTAGGTGATAACGAGTTTTA
>JAVHYY010000814.1:0-51647 GCA_035221665.1 Okamejei kenojei
CATAGCGAGATAGTATTCCCGACCCATTATGCAGAGAGTTGGTGGTTTCTCCAGGGACAACTGTACGCTCGACAATGAGGGCAAACTTTGACAGTTGGAACCATACATCAGAAGAAAGATTTCTCCTTTTTCACCAGTTGTGCATTTTGTCTTGTATCTTGCCTGTTGTTCAGCCAGTCATTTAGTTTTTTTTCTCCTGTATCTTGAAGCCTTCTGCTTTGCGATCCTTCCTCGTTCATGCAGAGGACGCACACTTTGTCTTTGTGTTGTGTTATCATCATACTGCATTGTGGTCTTTTGATGATCATACAATACCTTGAGTTATTTTTGGTTGTTATCTCTTCATCCCTTCTTTGGGCTCTTTTCTTGTCGATCTTGATACGCTAACTTCTCGTTGCATCTCTTCATCACCCCCCTGTGCTTTTGCGTTCTTTCTCGTTGATCTCAAACGTTCAGTTCTTTTTGGTTGCGCCTCTTGGTCTCTTTCTTCTTTGTCTTCTTTCTCGGTCATCTGCGAGACGTGAGATGTGTTATCTTCGGTCCCTCGTTCCCTCTACAGTCTTGTTGCAGCTCGATGTTCCACTTGCCGTGCTTTGACTCCTCCAGTTCTTTTTGTCCTTTTTATTACATGAGTCGAAAAATCAGCTTAAAGGGACCAATTACAGGTGTTAATGTCACACGGAATAATTTGTGCAAAAAATTTGTTTGAGGTGGGGGTGTCATGGTTGGGTGGGGGTGGTTAAACGTCGTTTGCAGCAAGGGGGGGCACAGCTTCATCCGGGGGCTCTCATGAGCTGATGAGAAGGGGGTGGTGTCCTCCAGCAGGGGATGTGGGCGGCTTCCAATACGGAGCAGGAGTTTACAAGTGTGTCGCCGCCATTTGCTATAAGCCTGGCGGAGGGTAGTGTCTTGAGATGGGGGATGTCAGTGTAGGGGGGGAGGGTCGGTGAGTGACTTGCTCATGACCTCTGGACTCACTCACTGCCTTGGGATTAACTCATAGCCTTTGGACTGACTGACTCTCACGGCTTGTGCACTAACTGATGCCCGACTTGTGGAATCACGTCCGACTTTCCTTTTTTTTCCACTTTAGTTTTTATTGCTTTTATGTATACACAAATAAAACACAAATATAACAACGAAACATACAACATTACAATGAAACGTACAACAGTGTAGTGGGGGGTTCAGTTTACAATTAATGATGTAGTATACAGAACTATTTTCATATTAAAACATTTTCCATAATTTATATTATTGTTTATATCTATACAGTGTTGGATGGTCTTAATTTTCTATACCTAATCAATTTTTCCCATTTTCTGTTAACTCGTCTCCTTTCACTCTTAGCGAATGTCATTTTCTCCATGACAAATATTTCCTGTGCTATGTCTACCCATTGTCTAAGTCTGGGTGTGTCCGCTGCAAGCCAGTTTCTTGTAATCGCCTTTTGAAACGTCCGACTTTTCTAAACTGAAAATTGTAACATCTACATTGAGGAACAGCTTCTTCCTGGCAGCCATCAGGCTATTAAACATAACAAATAAGCATTGAACTACGAAATATCATATTATTTGTGCTATTTGTTATTTGTTTATCACACACACACAGACTCATTCACACATATACACACACAGACTCATACACTCACACACACAGACTCATACACACACACACACACACAGACTCACACACACAGACTCATACACTCACACACACAGACTCATTCACACACACACACAGACTCATCCACACATATACACACACAGACTCATGCACTCACACACACAGACTCATACACACACACACACAGACTCACACACACAGACTCATACACACACAGAGACTCATACACTCATGCACTTTCCAACCAATACAATAGAATTTGTGTAAGCATTCGTTTAAAACCCAAGAGAAACAAATTTGCAAACACTTTACAACCAATACGTTCAGTGTTATTCGCAGCCCAGAGTGCCGTGAGCCGTGACCCTCTGGCTTCCTGGGTCTGGCAGAGACTGAGTGAGGCGCGACACTTCCGGATTGTATAGTCCCTCCCCCTGCCACCAGTGGGGACAGCAGAGAGAATGGGGAATTTGTTAAACACATTAATATCTCTCTCATTTTTCAAGGATGGGAAAAATCCTCTGGGCGATGCAGGCGGAGGGGGTCTGTGATCGAGGTGGACAAAAATGATGGACGTAGGTGGCGGCGTTCTCTCGGAAATCGCAGCACAGCGGGCAAAAAGCGGTCAAGATCAGGCTTTCATCACCGCCATTCAATGTGATCATGGCTGATCATCCACAATCAGTGCCTTTTCCCCATACCCCTTGATTCCACAGCCACGAGCTCTACGTAGCTTTTCTTTGAATGCATCCAGTGAATCGGTCTCCACTGCATTCTGAGTCAGGGAATTCCACAAATTCACAATTATCTGTCTGTACAAGTTTTTGTATGATCTCAGTTCTAATTGGCCTACCCCTTGTTCTTAAACTGTGGCCTCTGGTTCTGGATTCCCCAATCTCGGGAACACATTTCCTGCATCTAGCGTGTCCAATCGATTAATCATTTTAAATGTTCTCAAGAAAATCCCCTCTCATGCTTCTAAATTCAGTGAATACATGCAATCGCTCATGATGTCATCATTGCAGTCCCGCCACCAGGGAATTAATCCTGGTAAACTGTTGCTGCACTCCCTTCAATAGTAAGAATGTCCATCCACAACGGAGGAGACCATAACCTGCACACAACACTCCAGGCGTGGTTTCACCACGGCCATGTACAACTGCAAGAAGGAACACTGTGCGCCGGATTACTCAACTTCAATAACTTCTCGTCATGAGGCCAACATGCCATTAGTTTTCTTAATTGCCTGCATGATTACTTTCAGTGACTGGTGTACAAGGACGTCCAGTCTCGTTGTACTTCCCCTTATCATCGCCTCATTTCATTCTGATAATAAACTACCTTCCCTTTCTTGCCACCAGTCTATAACCTCACATGTATCCACATTATACTGCATCTGCAATGCATCTTCCCACTCACCCAACGTATCCAAATCACCCTGCATCCCCATTGCACTCTCTACACTGTTCACACTTCCATCCGGCTTTGTGTCATCTGTATTCTTTTTTATTCCTTCATCTTATTCTTAATATAAATTGTAATTAGCTGCGGTCTAATTTCTTATTCATGTCAATACACAACCCCAAAAAACCATGTGCTATAATTTTAGCAACTAATCTCCTGCGTGGGATCTTAACATAATACGTCTGAATGTCCAGGTACACTACTCAGTGGCGCTCCCTTGTCCATTTTACTTGTTGCATCCCCAAAATGATGATGCAATGCTTCTGCAACCTATGAGACATGCCGCCGGGTTCATGGTGTTGTTAAACAATGCAGATGACAGGCGCTTAGGTTTTAGCTTCAGGGATTAGGGATATTATTGGTACATGTTACCGATGTACTGTGAAAAACATTGTTCTGCATGCTATCCAAACAGATTACATGTATCATAATTAGATTATTATCGGTTCAAACGCGATGATACAGGGCACTGGCCATATGGATCCACTCATAGTGTAGGTTGCTATATGGATTCGCACAGCTGGTGGTGTACATATAGAATTAGCTCCAAAAGGAGTAGCTGAGGTAGAAACTAAACAGGATCTAAAATACATTGGCCAAACACTAATAGGAAGCGACACGCGACACAAACGGCAGGTGGGACTTATGTGGATGGTTTACATTGATCGGCTTGGCAGATAGGGCTGAAGGACCTTTTTTCTGCGGTGTGTGACATGACAATAGATAGAGCAAATAGTGAAAAATAGAGAGAGCAGAATACACTGATCAGCATTGTAGCGCTATTTTATACATCAGTACTTCAGACAAAGTTCAATGTCCAATGGGGTAGAGGGGATTGAATATTGACCTAGCCTATGGAGGGACCGTTCATATGCCCGATAGCGGAGGAAATGAACCAGTTCCTAAGTCTTGTGATGCGCGCTTACAAACAGCTCTACCTTTTGCCGGTTAGGTGTAGGGGAAAGTAAAAACTGACAGGGATTTGCCAAGTCTTTGATTTTGTTGGGAGTTTGGATAATGTTATACAGCGTGAAGTGCAGATGAAGACTATGATTGGTCTGGGCTCTGAGATGGACTGGGCTATATTTACAGCTCTCTGCAATATCTCGCAGTCTTGGCATAGTTGTTCCCAAAACAAGCTACGATGCAACGTGACAATAAGCGTTTTACCATATTTTTGCAAGAGTAACGGGAGACATGACAGATGTCTATTTATTTTCCTTTGTGTACCTTCTTGGGTGTCGCATCCATGTGACTGCACCACGTCAGGGTGGCAATATTGACAGGAACCTGAAGGAAATACTTTACATACGACGGTGGTGGGTATATGGAACAAGCGGTCTGAGGAGCTAGGTGAGAAGCGTTCTGCAGCAAGAGTGTTTGGAAATATCGGTGCCAATTTAACAGTAGTAAGAAACAGATTGGTAGTTGTTGACCAATAAATGTTGATCAGGAACAGACTCTGGAATAATGTTCAGGTCGCCCACGTGCAACACCGGTGTTTGCCGACTTGTACTTTGAAAAATGATACCACACTGCATGCGTTTCATCAATATCGGAGTCTGATGAGATCATTAACTTCTGACATTACACAGTTTCCCTTTCACTGCCGATGTCTTCTGTCATCTGATTATATCACATCTTCCTATTTTGTATTTCTGACGTTGCCGGTGAATGACTGCGGTCCGCAGTGCATTATCAGCATGTTTATTGTGTTCTTACACCCGTCTCCACACTTCACCTTCTCTTCGCATTTGCCCAACAGCCCATTGGTGGTTAACAGCCATTCATCACCTTCCCTTTTACATCATCACCGTCTGTGCCTCGTTTACAATCTTAGTCAGCGCCATAGTACGAACATTCCCGCTCTGATCAGAGTTTATTCTTATCTCACGAGTCATTTATAACCATATAACCATATAACATATAACCATATAACAATTACAGCACGGAGACAGGCCCTCTCGGCCCTTCCAGTCCGTGCCGACCATTTGTTTTCCCCTAGTCCCATCTACCTGCACTCAGACCATACCCCTCCATTCCCTTCACGTCCATATACCTATCCACTTTACTTTTAAATGTTAAAATCGATCCTGCCTCCATCACTTCTGCTGGAAGCTCATTCCACACAGCCACCACCCTCTGAGTAAAGAAGTTCTCCCTCACGTTACCCCTAAACTTTTGTCCCCTAATTCTCATGTCATGCCCTCTTGTTTGAATCTTCCCTACCCTCAATGGGAAAAGCTTATCCACGTCAACTCTGTCTATCCCTTTCATCATTTTAAAGACCTCAATCAAGTCCCCCCTTAACCTTCTGCGCTCCAAAGAATAAAGACCTAACTTGTTCAACCTTTCTCTGTAACATAGTTGCTGGAACCCTGGCAACATTCTAGTAAATCTCCTCTGTACTCTCTCTATTTTGTTGACATCCTTCCTATCACTAGGCGACCAAAATTGTACACCATACTCCAGAACTCCATTTGTTCAGGTTAGATCTATTATTATCACATGTACCGAGTTGCAGTGGACCGAGTTGCTTTGCATGCTATTCACTTGGTTCAAATATTCCAGACACAATAGCAATCAATGTGAAGCCGAGTGCAAAAGCCGGGTAAATGGGAAGATACAGAATGTAGAATATAGTTCATGATACTGAATATCATGCTGAATGTGGTTCTTTATTTCCACCGAACCCCGATTTGCCCGGGTATTTGGAACAATGAAGAATCGTTGCTAAAGCCGGGGGTCGGTGCACATTGCATAATTCCAGTCTAACGTTCTCCTAGGAGTTGCACCTTTGCATTTGGAGGACTAGAGATCTGTAGAAGAACAAAACCATCATTGAACCCGATGAAAAACTTCGCCTTGAACCGCGCCGGGGTGCATAGCTAGAAAGAATAATGATGCAATGAGTCTATTAACTATGAGTCTTGGTTTGTGAAGGTGGAAACAATTAAGTTGCAAGGGGCATTAAGATTTAGGCTTCATGTTTAGGTTTACTGTATGTGTATTGATGCGCATGATAAAGCATAGGGGGAGACACAGAATGCAGAACATAGTTCGCAGCATGATAGCGCATATGTTCCATGGACATATATCCACCAAGGTGTAGGGATGTTTCGAACAATACTCTGATAATGGAAGAGAAGAAACTATTCCGATGTGTAGTTGTGCGCTTTCGAGCGCTTGTACTTTCTACTGGACGGAAGAACGGGTGGAAATGAATGACCGTGTTGGGACACGGCTTTTATTATGTTTGTTGCTTTTGCGAGGCAGCGTGATAGAGATGGAGTCAATTGTGCGAGGTCTGTTCTGTGTGATGGACTGTGCCACATCTAAAATATCTCTACAACTTCCAGCCGTCTTGGGCAGAACGTTTCCCAAACTAAGCTGCGAGGCATCGCGACGGTATTCTTTGTGACGTCCATCCGTAGAGGTTTGTAGAAGTTCTGTCTGTCTCTGCGGAACGTTGAGTTTGCCTTCTTGTCCAGCTCATCTATGTGGTTGATGCAGGAGTGATCGGTGGTGATAATAACGCCAAGCAACTGGAAGCTCAACAGTGTGGGCCAGAAAGTCACGGATCCCGTGGCAGAGGAAGGATGTGATTCCGAGCTCCCAGAGATTGGAGATAACCGCCACCCCCCCCCCCCCCCCCCCCGCATCAGACACAGCTAAACATGGCCTTATACACCATGCCAAACTCGAGTCTGTCCCTACATTCAATATTACAATTGCCGGGATGACCTCAATTTCCACGTATAGATTAATTAGCCTCCATTTCTTTAATGTCCACAAATATATTCGCTCCAACGTTGTTTGTGCTTAACAAACGAACATCACGACTATCTGGGATAGAGGGGACTGTGGGCTCAGATGTATTTTCCAGAGTATTTTGCACCTAACTCAGTCACTCCATGGTGAAATGTTATTCTGAAACATTGATCCAAACGGAAATATTCACAAACGGGTTGTGTAATTCTCGCAACATCTGTCAGAGCCTCGTGGAATTATATCGTGTAAAAAAATGAACTTTGCATTGATCCAAACTGCAGATAAAAGGATTTTATCAATTAGATTCATAGTGTTAAGTGTGCAAATGTGCCCACGCCGGCCAACATGTCGTAGCTACACGAATCGATTGTGGTTCCTTTGACAACCAGTTCATCCGAGGGATAAATCTCGACTTCTATCTCGGCACCCAGTCGCAGGTACTGTCAGTGGCGTATTCCCTTATTTAAATAGTACGAAGGCATCATACTCTGCTGACCAAGTGCGAGTAAATGGGATTTAGTAATTGGATACTATGGACATAGGCCGTTGTTGGGCCTGCTTCTCTGCTCTGTGACTCTGTGGCACACGACCCAGTCTTGCACAATTCCCCACATGTGGTCTCACCGTCACTAGTAATGGCAGGGCGTCGCTACCTTTCCCGTGAATGGGTCGAGTTATAATGAGAAATGCGGACATTATTCCTTCGAGTGCCAGACGATGAGGAATGATCTAATGATTATGTATAAAATCTTGAGGAAAATAGATAAGATAAATGTACTTGGATCCAGGTCCAGGAATCAAAAACCATCTTAGATATCTATATCGTCTGTTTCACATGGACAATCTTAGTCCCCATCATTCTACGAACATTCCCGCTCTGATCATAAATATCAATTTTCTCAGATATTTAGCTAAGGTAAGGTTAGGCAAAGGTTTACCAGTGTGATATGTACCGAGGAATAGTGAAATGCTTTGTTTTGCTTCCGATCCACTCAGATCGGATAGATCGTGCATAGGTACATACAGTTCAAACTCAGAGGTAGGCAAAAGTGCTGGAGAAACTCAGCGGGTGCAGCAGCATCTATGGAGCGAAGGAAATAGGCAACGTTTCGAGCCGTAACCCTTCTTCAAACTCAGATACGTCAGATAGACCAAGGGGAATGTACAGAATACAAAATATTGTTCGTGATGTTATGCTCATTATTGCCCTTTATTTCTACGAATCCCAGAATTTTCCTTGTGTTTGTAAGGATAAACATAATTTGCTCAGCCCACATTGCATAATTCAGACCGCCGTGGAACTGGTCATGTGCAGTTGGTGAATTCGAGTTCTGTAAAAATGCAAAGTTAGTACAATGTGCAAAACTTATCATTTGACTGTGTCGAGGTCCACAGCTGGAACGATGTATGATGCAGTGCTGTTGTGAGCCAGCGGACATCCCGCTGGGTTCGTGGTGTAGTGAACAATTTAGATGGGAAGGGCATTAGGTTTTTAGCTGTACGTTATTATTTTATCACATGTATCAAGGTACAGTCTAAAACGTGGTTGTGCCTGCTGTCCAAACCGATCAAATATAACATTTACAGATTCAATCAGTTCAAACACGAGGACAGAGAGTGGTGAGTCTTTGTATATAACACAGAGGGTGGTCAGTGTGTGCATTCACAAAGGGGTTGGTGGGTATATAGAACCGGTTGCCAGAGCAGGTATTTGGGGTGAAAACCAGCACAAAATGTAAAGTCATTTGGACCGGTAGGTGTACCTGAAATGTTGAAAATGATAAGGGCCAAACATAGCAGGTGGGACTAGTGTAGATTGGTCGGTTAGGGCCAGCTGGGTCGATGGTCATTGACTATGTATATAGTTAAAGTAAAGTGGACGATACAGAGTGCAGAACACAGTTTTCACCATTGTATCACATCCTTGTTCATCTGTTTGTCAGACAACGCCCAATGCCACAATGAAATTCAAAGTCAAAGTATCCTTTATTGTCATTCAGACCTTTCGGTCTGGACGAAATTTCGTTGCCTTGCAGTCATACATTTAATAAAAAACAAAACACACAATAAACACATATTTAACATCCACCACAGTGAGTTCAACAGGCACCTCCTCACTGTGGTGGAAGGCAAAAGTCTTAAAGTCTTTGAGTTTTCCCTTCTTGTTCTCCCTCTGCGCTGAAGCGATCCAGGCCTCCGATGTTGTCGTCCACTAGGCCCGCGGCCGAGCCTCCGAAGCCAGGCTGCCGCCACCGCCGTCGCCGGGACGCTGGAACCCCGCCACAGCTCTGAAGCCGAGTCGCCGCTGGAACGCCACACCCACAGCTCTGAATCCGGGTCCGCCGCCGCTGGAAGGCTGGAACACCACAGCCCTGAAGCCGAGTCGCCGCTGGAACGCCACAGCAGGAAAGCTGGAACACCACAGCTCTGAAGCCGAGTCGCCGCTGGAACACACACAGCTGGGAGCCGGGCCCGCTGCCGCCGCTGGAACGGCTGGAACGGGAAAGCTGGAACGGGTTAGAGGCTGCTGTGAGGACAAAGGCCAAAAGCCGCAAATGTGCCCGTCGGAAAACCAGCACCACTGCGTCACTAATGTTTTCAAGGATGATGAATGAATGACGTTAGAGGCAAATTGAACAGAACCCCAACTATGGAGGGACTGTTCAGAGGCCTGATAACGGAGGATAATAAGCTATCCGTATGTCCCGTGGTGTGTAATTCAGAACTGACCTCGGACTCAATCATTTCACACCTGATTACATTACTCTTCATTTCCCTATTGTCCAAAACGCATGTTCGCCCAGCCATATTTGTACTTGATAAATGAGCAACAGTATTTTCTGGGTAGGAGGTACAGTGTATTCAGATATGTTTGCCAGGATAAATTCCATCTTATCTCAGTCACCCAATTCGTATTCTGAAACATTTACCCTGACTAAATTATCCAGCAATCCTTTGTGTATTGCGGTGAATATCCATCCTGTCAAGGCCTCTCAGACGCCTACATTTATTGTGTCAATAACATTACTCGTCGTTGTTCCAACCTGCACAGAGTAGACGATCTGATAAACTGTTGGTCCTTTATTGGCCATTTTTCACGAGGGATACATTTCGACTTCAGTCTCTGCACCGAGCTGAAGATGCGTATCGTGCTCCTTGAAAGATATAACGTCAAAGCATAACAGTCTGCGGCCAAGGGGAAAAGGGTAACTACAGAGAGAGTGGGACATCTCATGAATCAAAGTGGTCACCTCTGTGTGGAGCCACAGGAGATGGACAAGATCCTCCAATAAGTATCTACCATCTGTTTTTTTCGAGGATAAAAACAGTCGGACGGAGGATCTTGGGGCAGTCAATGGAAGCGTCTTGCGATCAGTCAGTGTTACCGTCGAGGAAGTACTGATGGTACTATCGTGTATCATGTTAGACAATCTCCAGGGCATGATCAGACATATCCGAGCACATCGTACAAAACTAGAGGAATTGCGGGAGCCCTCGTTGACATTTACATGGTCAAAGTGCGGAAGTACCATTCGGCCCTTCGAGACAGCACCGCCATTCACTGTGATCATGGGTGATCATCCACAATCAGTACCCCGTTCCTGACTTCTCCCTATATCCCTTGCATCTGCTTTCTTTAAGAGCTCTATCTAACTCTCTCTTGAAAACACCCAGAGAATAGGCCCCCACTGCCTTCTGAGGCAGAAAATTCCACAGATTCACAACTCTCTGGGTGAGAAAGTGTTTCCTCATCTCCGTTCTAAATGGATTACCCTTTATTCTTAAACGGTGGTCCCTGGTTTTAGACTCCTCCAACATCGGGAACACGTTTCCTGCCTCTAGCGTGACCAATCCCTTAATAATCTTATAAGGTTCAATAAGATCCCCTCTCATCCTTCTAATTCCAGAGTATACAAACCCAGTCGCTCCATTATTTCGACATATGACAACCCCGCCATCCCGGGAATTAACCGTGTAAACAATGGCAAGAACGTGCTTTCTCAAAATCGGAGAGAAAAACTGCACACAACACTCCAGGTGTGGTCTCTACAGGGCCCTGCACATCTGTAGAAGGACCTCTTTGCTCCTATACCCCTGATGTTATGAAGGCCAACATGCCATTAGCTTTTGTGACAATATCCATGTAATATATGCATATGAGCTGTACTCATTCTCGCACATGCTCAGACTTGCGAATATAATTATGTAAATCAGTTGTGACCTTTAACTTGGAAATAAATCATTCTAGCTTTTGATCCAAACACGAGTGTGTGTGGAGCCATCTTTCTCCGTCTAATATGTGCTAGTTTTACCTACATCGTAAACTACATATGAAAACATCGTTGCAGCGGTGAAAGTAAGGATTTGTGGATAAAATAGACGCGATGATGATTAGCAAAAATGCTTTAAAAAGCTTTCAGGAATCAGAGTTTCAATGCTCAGCGACCGACTAGCTGCATGCATGAGTGGAATGATATGCAGGCCAGTGAGCACACGACGATAAGACGCAGTGTGTAAATCAGTGCTGTGGGAGACTGCTTGAAGATAGCACACGCGGCATGGAAACAGATTTATAAAAGTTTTGTTTCGGAAATATTTTCGATAGAGTAGAAGATATTAGAGAATCTAACGCAAATTACGCAGTCGTGCGTTGCGCTTATAGCTAAACCTTACGTAAGCCGACACGGAGCGGACGAAGCCGTCACCATCCAGCCCAGCGGTCGGAGCTGCTGTTGCGGGAGCTCCCGAAAATCAGTCACCAAGCAGGGATTTGCGAGCTCCCGATGTTACCGTCCACAGGGCCCGCGGCCGAGGCCCGCCAAGCTCCGAAGTTGGGTCGCAGCCACAACGCCTCCACAGCCTCCGACGTCAGCCAGCTCCGCGATGGTGAGTCCACAGACTCTGCCACCGGAGCCCCCAAAGTCGATTGGAGGCCGCCAGCTCCACGATATTAGGCCTCAGCGCAGACGCAGGCGGAGATATGACAAGGAAAAGGTCGCATCCCCGTTGAAGGAAGAGATTTAAAAATCTTTCCCCCACTAACCACATATACACAACTAAAAATAAACTCAAACATATGTATAACAAGATAAAAGAAAACAATGAGACAGGCGACTGCAGGCGAGCCGCAGCTGCTTGGCAGCGCCGACACTTCCGGATGGAAGTGGCTACTGCAGGCCAGTCCATCTTTCCACGTGGCTCAACCACACAATCTAAAGCTCAAAGAGAAGCGGGTGAAAGAGTGGAAAATGTTTTAGCAAATGTACGAAAATGATCATTACATGACTACTGCCCCATAGAGTATCTCCCTATCAGTACTACAGCACAGTGTGTTATTGCATCAGTACTACCCCACACTGTGTCACTCCGTCAGTTCAACCCACAGTGTGTCATTCCATCAGAACTACCCGACAGCGTGACACTTCATCAGTAGTATTTCACAGTGTCATTTCATCAGTAATATTGGAGTGTGTCATGCCATCAGTACTAATGTACAGTGAGTCTCACCATCACCACGTCCCCACCGTGTTTAACGCCATCAGTACTGCCCCATCGTGTGTCACTCCATCAGTACTATCCCACAGTGTATCACGCCATTCGTACTATCCTATCAATTGTCATTCCAACCTTACTACCCCACAGTATGTCTCTCCATCAGTACTACGCAACTGTCCATAACATTAGTACCACCCCACAGTGTTTCACTCCATCAGTACTACCCCACCGTGTGTCCATAACATTAGTACCACCCCAGTGTTTCGCACCGTCAGTACTATCCAACAGAGTGTCGTTTCCAGCAGTACTATGCAAGTGTACCATTCCATCCGTTCTATCCCACAGTGTGTCACTGTATCAGTACTACCCCATAATGTATCTCTCTATCAGTACTACCCCGTAGTGTGTATATGGACAGCTGTTACATCCCATGGTGGTTCGCCGTTTTAACCGCACGTCCCAAGAAAGGCGTTGGAGGGAGAAGTGAGGGCGAGCAGGAGGAGAGTTGGGGAATGAAGAAACAGATAGGGAGTACAAAGATGAAAGGGAGAGATAGCGGAGAAGGCGAAAGTGGAAGCGGAGGGAGAGTGAACTATTAAATGCAGTGTGGGAAGATGGAGAAGAGTTCGGAGCGTTGTGGGTTGGTAAAAGGGAGAGAGAGAAGGGTCAGAGCTATACAGAGAAACGGAGAGAGAGATGCAGTGAGAGTGAGAGGGGAGAGAGGGGTAAGGGAAGAAAGGTTGACAGAGATATGCCGGCGCAGAGAGGGAAAATACAGAATGTAGGGGAGAGAGTGACAGTTCAGAGAGAGGACAGCAGTATTGATGGAGGGAGAGAGAAAGAGGGGAGGCAGAGACGCTGCATCATTCGCCGTTTTATGTAGGTTTAGGACAAATCTAACGTGGCAATGTTTCTGTTGTCTGAGTGTCTTTGTGAGTCTGGGTCGTTGTTCCACAGAAGGTGGTGAAGGCAGCGAATGTTATTGTCGCAGAACAAATTCAGATCCACTCCAGGCAAGCAAAGAGTGAATTTATACCGGGGTCGCCGGGAGTGTGGGGTTGGGGTCACAGTCAGTGAGTTAAGCCGCGATCATATTGAGTGGTGAAGCAGAGAGGGGGGGGGGGGGGGGGTTTAAGTCGGAGGCGATCTGTTGAACTACTTCCTCAGCCTATGGACAAAGTTCGCCCAGTCCAGTCCACCTTCAAACTGGGCACCAGAAGCCCTGAGAGGGTGCCTGGAATTTGGCGTTGCCTTGCTGAGTGAAACGGATTGAAAGGAAATCAGACAAACAACATGAGGTGGAGAGTTGGATCTGATGGAGTTTGAAACAATATCCCCTTTGCTGGAACAATGCCGCCGCTCCCAATTTCCATCTCTCAGTGTCTATCGCCACAATTCCCAGTCTTTGGACTTTCTCAATCAATTCCCTGATTAAATCACCTCAGCAGGGATTTCACTTGGCTCATGTCATCTGTTTGCGAATCATTTCTAAATCTCTATTTTTAAACTCTGTTGAAACTTCACTGTCCCGGTGCAGACGGGAAATTGTATAAAATCTCCAGGAATGTTCTGCCCCAGCATTTCATCCGAGACATTACCGGTAGCTCACGGGGACGTCGCTGGGCAGAGACAATGGGGCACAGGGTAAAACTGGAGCAATATTACAGTGTGGAGAAAATCTTGCACGTGATCATTGCTGCCGTTGGAGTCCCTGGTAAGTGAGCAGAACAATTCAGGTTTTATAACTCCGTGTGTTAGCTACTGTTGATCTGATTCTCATCATGTCACAAGTTCCCAACGGATGATCGTTGTACAAGAATATGTGAGGAATATCAATCCTCTCAGTGAAATATTTGTGAATTAACGCTGTGATTTTTCTTATCTTCAGGAAGCTGAAACTAACCTTTTTCTCTCATTGCCGGCAGTCACCAGAATGTTGTTCTTGCCTTCAGTGGCACCTTGCCCAGAGTTGTCCCAGTGCTCGGGTCAGGCAGGCCGGCAGCTCTCCGGGACAGTGTGACTGGGAGAGAGGGGTTCACATTGTGAAGTTCACTGTGTGTGAGTTATTGATCAGAGTGAACAGCCGCTCCTGTGTTTCACTGTGGAGTCTGTTTGTCACAGTCGGATTCCACCCACAGCCTGTTGGTCAATAATTGGATCGATCTCCTGAACCAGTGGCCGCGGATCTACCGGCGTGTGTGTGTTGTTACTGAACTGAACTCACTGTGGAATGAATCCATTAACCTTGGTGGATATATGTCCATGGAACATATGCGCTATCATGCTGCGAACTATGTTCTGCATTCTGTGTCTCCGCCTATGCTTTATCATGCGCATTACTACACATACAGTAAACCTAAACATGAAGCCTAAATCTTAATGCCCCTTTCAACTTAATTGTTTCCACCTTCACAAACCAAGACTCATAGTTAATAGACGCAACTTAATTGATTCCACCTTCACAAACCAAGACTCATAGTTAATAGACGCATTGCATCTTTATTCTTTCTAGCTATGCACCCCGGCACGGTTCAAGGCGAAGTTTTTCATCGGGTTCAATGATGGTTTTGTGCTTCTACAGATCTCTAGTCCTCCAAA
Organism: Okamejei kenojei; assembly: GCA_035221665.1. Lineage (NCBI taxonomy): Eukaryota > Metazoa > Chordata > Chondrichthyes > Rajiformes > Rajidae > Okamejei > Okamejei kenojei. The sequence continues at coordinate 14,953 of JAVHYY010000814.1, forward strand.
TGCAAAGATGCAACTCCTAGGAGAACGTTAGACTGGAATTATGCAATGTGGCTTGAGCAAGGATTCTTCATTGTTCCAAATACCGGACAAATCGGGGTTTGGTGGAAATAAAGAACCACATTCAGCATGATATTCTGTATCATGAACTATATTCTACATTCTGGATCTTCCCATTTACCCGGCTTTTGCACTTGGCTTTACATTGATTGCTTTTGTGTCTGGAATATTTGAACCAAGTGAACAGCATGCAAAACAACTCTTTCCACTGCAGCTCGGTACATGTGATAATATTAGATCTAACCTGACCAAATGACGCGTGAGATAAGAAATAACTCTGATCAGAGCGGGAATGTTCGTACTATGACGCTAAGATTGTAAACGAGACACAGACGGTGATGATGTAACAGAGAAGGTGATGAATGGCTGATAACCACCAATGGACAGTTGGGGAAATGCGAAGAGATTGTAGACATAGAAACATTGAAAATAGGTGCAGGAGGAGGCTATTCGGCCCTTCGAGCCAGCAGCGCCATTCATTGTGATCATCGCTGATCGTCCGCTATCAATAACCCGTGCCTGCCTTCTCCCCATATCCCTTGACTCCACTAGCCCCTAGAGCTCTATCCAACTCTCTCTTAAATCCATCCAGTGATTTTGCCTCCACTACTCTCTGTGGCAGGGAATTCCATAAATTCACAACTCTCTGGGTAAAAAAGTTTTTTCTCAGCTCAGTCTTAAATGACCTCCCCTTTATTCTAAGACTGTGGCCCCTGGTTCTGGACTCATCCAACATTGGGAACATTTTTTCCTGCATCTAGCTTGTCCAGTCCTTTTATAATGTTATATGTTTCTATAAGATCCCACCTCATCCTTCTAAACTCCAGTGAATACAAGCCCAGTCTTTTCAATCTTTCCTCATATGACAGTCCCGCCATCCCAGGGATCAATCTCGTGAATCTACGCTGCACTGCCTCAATCACAAGGATGTCCTTCCTCAAATTAGGAAAATAAAACGGTACACAATACTCCATATGTGTTCTCACCAGAGCCCTATACAACTGCAGAAGAACCTCTTTACTCCTGTACTGAAATCCTCTTGTTATGAAGGCCAACATCCCATTAGCTTTCTTCACTGCCTGCTGTACCTGCACGCCAACTTTCAGTGACTGGTGTACAAGGAAACCCAGGTCTCGCGGTACCTCCCCCTTACCTAACCTAACCTCATTGAGATAATAATCTGCACCCTTTTTTTGCCGCCAAAGTGTATAACCTCACATTTATCTATATTATACTGCATCTGCCACGCATCTGCCCACTCACTCAACCTGTCCAGGTCCCCCTGCAACCTCCTAACATCCTCTTCACAGTTCACACTACCACCCAGCTTTGCGTCATCCGCAAACTTTCTAGTGTTGCTCCTAATTCCCTCTTCCAAATCATTTATATATATGGTAAACAATTGCGGCCCCAACACTGAGCTTGCGGCACTCCACTCGCCACTGCCTGCCATTCTGAAAAGGACCCGTTCACTCCAACTCTTTGCTCTACTCTAACATTGTGAAGTGTTGGGACGGGTGTAAGAGCACAATAAACATGCTGATAATGTATTGCGGATCGTAGTCATTCCCCTGCATGTGAAATACAAAATGAAGATATGATATATTCAGATGACAGAAGACATCGGCGGTGTAAGGGAAAATGTGTAATCTCATCAAAACGCCGATGTTGATGAAACGCATGCAGTGTGCCATCATTTTTCAAAGTACATGTCGGCAAACATCGGTGTTGCACGTCGGCGCACCTGAACATTATTCCAGAATTAGTTCCTGCTCAACATTTAATGCTCAACAACTACCTATCTATCTCTTAATACTGTTGAATTGATAATTCCAAACACTCTTGCTGCAGAACACTTCTCAACTAACTCCTCAGACCGCTTGTTCCATACACCCACCACCGTCGGAGAGTAAAGTATTTCCTTCAGGTTCCTGTCAATATTTCCACTCGGTGCAATCACATTGATGCGACACCGGAGAAGGCACGCAATCGAAAATAAAAATACATTTGTTATGTCTCCCGTTACTCTTTGAACAATATGGTAAAAAGCTTATTGTCACGTTGCATCGTAGCTTGTTTTGAGAACGACTATGCCAAGACCGCGAGATATTGCAGATGGTTGTAAATATAGCCCCGTCCATCTCAGAGCCCAGACCAATCATAGTCTTCATCTGCACTTCACGCTGTATAACATTATTCAAACTCCCAACAAAATCAAAGACTTGGCAAATCCCGGTCAGTTTTTACTTTCCCCTGCACCTATCCGGCAAATGGTAGAGACGTTTTCGAGCGCTATCGGTCATATGAACGGTCCCTCCATAGGCTAGGACATTATTCAATCCCCTCTACCCATTGGTCATTAAACGTTGTCTAAGGTACTGATGCATAAAATAGCGCTACAATGCTGATAAATGTATTCTGCTCTCTCTATTTTCCACTTTGCTCTCTCTATTGTCATGAGTCACACACAGGAGGAACAGGTCCTTCAGCCCAGCCTCCCAACGTCGATCAATGTATACCAGTTACATAAGTCCCACCTGCCGTTTTTGGCCCGTGTCACTTCCGATATGTGTTTGGCCAAATGTATTTTAGATCCTGCTTAGTTTGTACCTCAGTTACCTCCCTTGGCAGCTAATTCTATATGTACGCCACCCGCTGTGCGAATCCATATAGCAACCACACTCTGAGTGGATCCATATGCCCAGTGCCCTGTATCATCGCATTTGAACCGATAATATCTAATTATGATATATGTAATCTGTTTGGATAGCATGCAGAACAATGTTGTTCACAGTACATCGGTACATGTACCAACAATATCCCTAAACCTGAAGCTCAAACCTAAAGCGCCTGTCATCTGCATTGTTTACAACACCATGAACCCGGCGGCATGTCTCATACGTTGCAGAAGCATTGCATCATCCATTTTAAGGATGCAACAAGTAAAATGGTCACGGGAGCGCCACTGGATGTAGTGTACCTGGACATTCAGAACGTATTTATTAAGCTCTCACACAGGAGATTAGTGGCTACAATGATAGCACATAGTATTGGGGTTGGGTATTGACATGGATAGAAATAGGAACGTGTTATTTTAATATATACTGGACTAAAGTGGGACAAACGAGAGGGCTGTCACCCAACGCAATATTCCACCTCTCCACCAATTCCAATATTGCTGGCCAGTGGCGCGGGGTTTCTGGAACCCTAGCATGGTTGTTTGTGGGCTGAAAGGTCTGGTATCCAGAGGGATAGTATAAGCCCTCTGGAAACCAGTCCCTTTGGCCCACAAGACCCATGCCAGCTCTCCAGAAAGCCCCTCCCTCTCCCATTGGCTTTGTTTTGCTTTGATGGTGTGGTCGAATTGGGCCACAGGGCGTTTCAGTACTCTATGACGTTAATGACTCTTGCGGTGCCTGACTTGTCTCCATCATTTACTGTGTATGTTGGAGTAATTGTGTTAAACAGAGCACCACATTTCAGCAAAGCTCTAGAAGCTTCAGAGAACGGGTATAAACGAATAACTGCAAGGGCAAGAAGATTTTCATCAGATTATATGTTGAAGAAACAGGCGTCACTCCGTGTGAACGTATCGTCCAGACATGTAGGGATCGTCTCTAGATTTCTGTAGGATTCGGCAACAAAGAGGCCAGGATGATGCACGCGTAGTTTCACCGCTTTACATGGAAAATGAGGAGGGCGGGAATTCTATCCCTGACCCAACGACTAGTGTGGGTCAGTGAATCATAATTCGTCATGGAATCCATACCGCAATTCATCATTCCATATCATTCCTATTAAGTTGGGTTATTAATTGGAATCTGAACGAAATCTCCCAAAGCTCTCGGGATGTCGGGCTTCGCGTGGATCGGGTCAACTGCGGCGGCCGGGAATGGAATTCCGGCCGACATGTTGGGAGGAAGCTGGTTTGCCCGCATCGTCTACTGAAGAAAGGAGACATGAGTAAGACGTTTTTTTCAGATGGGGGGGATGGGGGGGGCCGGGAAAGCTGGGATTATTGTGATCTGACGTAGCACATTACCCAGCATACACGCGGAACCTGCAAGTTTTCCATAAATGACTTATTGATTGATTCGTGCCCGCTCGCATGCAGTGCTCTTGCCGTCCACCTGATGTCCCCATCATTGAAAGCTGGACATTGCACAACACCGGTAATTATTGGATCAGAGCTTCATTGTTTGAGGAGCCAAGAACAGAACTTCGAGCCGATCAAATGATTCAAAGGACCTTTATTGTCACATGTACCAATTAAGATGCAGTGATATGCGAATTACCATACAGCCATACGAAACAAAAGCAACAAGACACACGATTACATAAATGTTAACAGGAACATCCACCACAGCGGATTCCCCACATTCGTCACTGTGAAAGAAGGCAAAACAGTCCAATCTTCTTCCTCTTTATATTCCCGCCGTCGGGCCAATCAAACCATCCGCAGTCGGGGCGATCAAAGCACCGCAGCCGACGATCGCAGCCGTCTTCGGAGTTATCATAATTTCCGCGTTGAGGCGGTTGAAACTCCTCTCCGCGGCATCGAGTTCCGAGTCCGCCTCTTCTTAACCGAGACAGCGGGCTCCACGATGTTAAAGTCCACAGGTCCCGCGGTTGGAGCTTCGATCCCCGGCAAATGCATGCAAGCTCCGCGATGTTAAAGTCCCGCAGACGTCCCGCGGCTTGGACCGCCGGATCGGTCTCCACGAAAGGCCGCCAATTACATGATGTTAGGGCACAGTGCAGACGGAGATACGATACGGAAACAAAAATTGCATCTCCGTCGAAGTAAGAGATTGAAATCAAAGGTCAACACGATCCACTCCCCCCCCCCGGCCCCACAACCCCACATAAAACACACCAAGGAATACTAAAACATAATTTTTGGACTCATTAAAAATAACAAAAAAATAAGAAAGGAACAGACAGACTGTTGGCGAGGCAGCCACTACTGGTGCCGCAGGTCGTCAGTACGCGGATAATATTGAAAGTAAGAACAGACTCAAACTTTACTGTATGCGTTTGAGCAATGTGTGCATGTAAGCGCAGAAGGATGGGGTGGTTGGCATCTACAAACTCCGGGACCGAGGTATATTTCCCCCCTCTTCCACTGAATGCTCCATTACACCACCTCCAGAATAACACCAGAGCCCTGCAAGTATTGGTTTTCAGTCCGCTACTGTACCTCATTTACACTCGCCACCGTGCGGCCAAACACGGCTCTTATTGTATCTACGAGTTTGCAGATGATACAAATGGGATGGGTCAAATAATGTGTAATGTGGAGACGGAGTAGAAGACGAAGATAGTGAACTTAGTGTCATGGTGTCAGGACAATAACCCCTCCATCAATGTCAGCAAGTCGAAGGAGGTCATTATTGACTTCATGAAGCATGTTGGAGTACAACCCACATCTGCATCAATGGTATGGAACTGAAAATGATCAAGAGCATGGTGTCACATTACCAACGATCTGTCGGAGGGTAATCACATTGATGCGACTTCCAAGGCACATCAACGCCTCTACTTCAGGAGGAGTCTGAGGAAATATGGCTTTTCACCAGTGTCTCTGACAAGCTTCATGGCATATATCGTGGAAAGCATATTGTCGGGTTGCACCACAGATTGGAGTGGTAACGGGTCTGCCAAGACCGCGAGAAATTGCAGTTATAAACAGAGCCCAATCCATCACACATACCAGACGTCCCGCCATTGGCTCCATCTACACTTCACGCTGCCTCGGAAATAAAACAACCAACGTAATCAAAGACTTGACCAGACTGGTCAGACTAACTGCCATTGCAAAATTGTAACACTGACTTCCTCAACAACCTCCTCTGGTATCTCATTCTCCATGTGAATCCATATCCCCACCACTCGATGTCCTGGTACTGTATATATATTGTATACCTGATGTGTCTGGAGAGCATGCAACACGCCGCTTTTTACATGTACTCATATAACAATAACAAACTTAAACCTGAAGCTCAAACCTAAAACGCCTCTCATCTTAATTGTTTACAACATCGCGATCCCAGGGGGATATTTCGTGGCTTATTGTTCCAGATATACACATGCACATTTAAATAATATTTTTACACACATTCTTTGTTTTGAGTCTTTACAAAACTCAAATTCTGTAATTGCACTTGTCCAGTAGTACGGAGAACTGAATTATGCAATGTGACTTGGACTAATGTTATTCATTCTCATAAATACACGGAGAATTCAGGGTTTGATGGAAATAACCAACAATATTCAGCATGATATGGTATATAATACCCTATACTCTGCAATCTGTATCTTCCTCCACGCTCCAACTACTGGATTTGTATTGATTGTATCGATGTATGGCATATCTGGACTGAATAGATAGCGTGCAAAGCCACGCTTTCCACTGTACCCAGGAACATGTGACAATAACAGACCAGCCTCACCTTACCTGATCTAATGATCTGATATAAATAACAACCATAAACAGAGAGGGATGTTCGTACTCCGATGGGTATAAGAATGTCCACGTGTCGGAAACAGTATTGATTAAACTAGAGAATGTGTTGAATGGCGGTTAACAACAAATTAACTGTTGGACAAATGCGAAGACAAAGTGACGAGTGGGCGCTGCTGGAAGGACACAGTAAAACACCTGATACCGTATCGTGGACCGTATTAATTACCGGACATTTGCAATACAACATAAAACATAATATATTCAGAAGACTCCGAAAACTCATACGTAATGTCAGAAGTAAATGATCTTACCTAAGTTTGTCCGTTATACCCAGCACAATCTTTGTGTCAAGTCTTCCCTTCAGGTTCCTTGTAAACCTCGCCCCTCTCACCATAAACCTATGATATCTGATTTTTGATTCTATTCCTGGATAAAAGACTGCATTCACCCTATCTATTCGTCTCATGGTTTTACATATCATCACCCCTCAGCTTCCTTCGCTCCAGTGAATAAAGTGCCCACATCTCCCTACAGCTGGAACATACAATGAAATGGCAGTACAGTCCTGCTATAACTAGTGACGGCGATACCACATGTGAGAAACATGCAGAGACTGGACCAAGAATCATAGTTCACACAGCAGAGAAACAGACCCAGGAAATCTCTGTGTCCATGCTATCCAATTACTGAATCACACTTACTAGCACTTGGTCCACAGAATATTATGCCCTGTCTCTCTCTCTTCTTTTAAAGAAGGTGATACTTGCCTTTGAAGCGGTGTAGAGGCAGAAGTCGAGATTTATCCAGAGCATATTGTCTCTGTGAGACGACCAACAATTAATCAGATCCTCTACTGTGTACAGTTGCTGAAGACCAACAAGATGCAATTTATTGAAATTGAATTTGTGGAACTTTGCGAGGTCCTGACAGGATAGAATTTCAAAGCAATAGGCAACGGGTATTAGGGTGATTACGTTACGATCAGAAGATCAGAATATGAATTCACCTTGGCGTGACTGAGATGAGATGTAATTTAATCTGTCAGAGACATCTGAATGGAGAGTATCCTCTCCTCCAGAAAACTATGATGTCCATTTGTTAAATACATACATGTGAAGTTCCCTGTGGACAAGAGGGAACTGAGACTAATATGACCAGGTGTGGAAATGAATTTGATACAAGGATCAGTTTGATAATTAATTGTCTGACCAGGCCTGAGCTTGACATTGTGCGTGTGGCAGTGTGTACCTGTCTCCGTGGCCTAGGAATATGCTCTGCCCTATGCCACTGCTTCCTCTCCTCTATGGCCCACGGACCTGAGTCAGTGACGATAGGTGACAACATCTCCTCCATAATAACTCTCAACACCGGCGACCTGCAAGGGTGATTTCTCGGGCCCCCGCGATTCTCTCTTTACACTCTCCATTATTCTCTGACTACAACCGTGTGATGGGCCGGATCAGGGACAATGATGAGGCGGAGTTCAGGAAAGAGATAGTGAACCTACTCACAATGTGTCAGAACAATATCCTCTGCATCAATACCATCAAGACGAAGGGGCTAGTTATTAATTCCTGGAAGCATGTTGGAGTACATGCGTAAATCAGGATTAGTGGCGCGGAAATAGTTGAGGCTCAAGTTGTTAGGCGCTAACATTAACACCAATGTGTCCTGGATGAACCAGACAGTTCAGACCAAAGTTAGTATCTTTGTTTCAGACAATCTTGAACGCACACTCAACTTCCGGCGGAGATTGACAAAACCTCTACAAACATCTCCAGATGTGCCATTGAAAGCATAAGGCAGGATACATCACAACCCGGTTTGGACGGCAAGAAATTGCAGAGATATTTTCTATTGTGTCCATGTATGGTGTAACTGGTCCGAGTGGATAGCATGTAAAACCACGCTTTTCACTGTAACTACGTACATGCGAAATGTTAAATCTCGCCTCTCCCAGACAAAACTAATGATTGGAGATAAGTAACAACTCTGACCAGAGCGTGAATATAAGTACAATGATGGGGTCAAAGAGGACACGCGTGACACAACCGATGTTTATATACAAGAGAAGTTGTTGAATCGTTGTTAACCGCAAATGAACAGTTCGACAAATGTGTGAGATATAACCATATAACCATATAACAATTAAAGCACGGAAACAGGCCCTCTCGGCCCTTCCAGTCCGTGCCGACCATTTGTTTTCCCCTAGTCCCATCTACCTGCACTCAGACCATACCCCTCCATTCCCTTCACGTCCATATACCTATCCACTTTACTCTTAAATGTTAAAATCGATCCTGCCTCCACCACTTCTGCTGGAAGCTGATTCCACACAGCCACCACCCTCTGAGTAAAGAAGTTCCCCCTCACGTTACCCCCGAAACCTCTGTCCCTTAATTCTCATGTCATGCCCTCTTGTTTGAAGCTTCCCTACCCTCAATGGGAAAAACGTATCCACGTCAACTCTGTCTATCCCTTTCATCATTTTAAAGACCTCAATCAAGTCCCCCCTTAACCTTCTGCGCTCCAAAGAATAAAGACCTAACTTGTTCAACCTTTCTCTGTAACATAGTTGCTGGAACCCTGGCAACATTCTAATAAATCTCCTCTGTACTCTCTCTATTTTGTTGACATCCTTCCTATAACTAGGCGACCAAAATTGTACACCATACTCCAGAATTGGTCTTACCAATGCCTTGTACAATTTTAACATTACTTCCCTACTCCTATATTCAATGCTCTGATTTATAAAGGCCAGCACACCAAAGGCTTTCTTTACCACCCTATGTACATGCGATTCCACCTTCAGGGAACTATGCACAGTTATTCCTAGATCCCTCTGTTCCACAGCATTCCTCAATTCCCTACCATTTACCATGTACGCCCTATTTTGATTTGTCCTGCCAAGATGTAGCACTTCACACTTATCAGCATTAAACTCCATCTGCCATCTTTCAGCCCACTTTTCCAAATGGCCCAAATCTCTCTGTAGACTTTGAAAATCCACCTCATTATCCACAACACCACCTATCTTAGTAATCATCTGCATGCTTACTTATCCAATTGTCCACCCCATCATCCAGATCATTGATGTACATGACAAACAACAGTGGACCCAACACAGATCCCTGAGGCACCCCACTGGTCACCGGCTTCCAACCTGACAAACAGCCATCCACCTTTACTCTCTGACATCTCCCATTTCAGCCACTGTTGAATCCATCTTGCTACTCCGCCATTAACACCCTAAGATTGAACCTTCTTAACCAACCTTCCATGGGGAACCTTGTCAAAGGCCTTACTGAAATCCATATAGACAACATCCACTGCTTTACCCTCATCAATTTCCCTAGTTACCGCTTCAAAAAAATCAAGAAGGTTAGTCAAACATGACCTTCCAGGCACAAATCCATGTTGACTGTTCCTGATCAGACCCTGTTTATCCAATGCTTATATATATTATCTCTAAGTATCCTTTCCATTAATTTGCCCACCACTGACGTCAAACTAATAGGTCTATAATTGCTAGGTTTATTCTTTGAACCCTTTTTTAAACAATGGAACAACATGCGCAGTACGCCAATCCTCCGGCACTATTCCCGTTTCTAATGACATTTGAAATATTTCTGTCATAGCTCCTGCTATTTCTACACTAACTTCCCTCAATGTCCTAGGGAATATCCTGTCAGGACCTGGAGACTTATCCACTTTTATATTTTTCAAAAGTGCAGTACTTCCTCCTCTTTGAATCTCATAGTTTCCATAGCTACTCTACTCTTTCCCCTTAACTCACCGAGTTCAATATCCTTCTCCTTGGTGAATACCGAAGAAAAGAAATTGTTCAATATCTCCCCCATCTCTTTTGGCTCTGCAGATAGCTGTCCATTCTGGTTCTCTAATGGTCCAATTTTATCCCTCGTTATCCTTTTGCTATTAATATAGCTGTAGAAACCCTTTGGGTTTACTTTCACCTTTCTTGCCAAAGCAACCTCATATCTTCTTTTAGCCTTCCTAATTTCTTTCTTAAGATTCTTTTTACATTCGTTATACTCCTTATTTACCTTATTTACTACATGCCTCCTATAATTATTGTAGATATCTCTCTTTTTTCGAAACAAGTGTCCAATTTCCCTTGAAAACCATGGCTCTTTCCAATTTTTACTATTTCCTTTCAACCTAACAGGGACATAAAGATTCTGTCCTCTTACAATTTCCCCTTTAAATGTCCTCCATTTCTCTTCTACATCCTTCCCATGAAACAAAGTGTCCCAATTCACTCCTTTAAAATCCTTACGCATTCCCTCAAAGTTAGCCTTTATCCAATCAATAATCTCTACCCTAGGTCCAGTTCTTGCTCTCTCCATAATTATATTGAAACTAATGGTATTGTGATCACTGGTCCCGAAGTGCTCACCAACGCATACCTCCGTCACCTGACCTGCCTCATTTCCTAACAGGAGGTCCAGCACTGCCCCTTCTCTGGTCAATACCTCTATGTACTGCTGCAAAAACTATCCTGCACACATTTTACAAACTTCAAACCATCCAGCCCATTTACAGAATGTGTTTCCCAGTCTATTTTTGGAAAATTGAAATCTCCCACAATCACTACCTTGTGCTTACTACTAATATCTGCTATCTCCTTACATATTTGCTCTTCCAATTCACGCTCCCTATTTGGCGGTCTATAATACACCCCTAAAAGTGTTGCTACACCGTTCCCACTTCTCAGTTCCAACCAAATAGCCTCCCTAGACGAGCCCTCTAATCTATCCTGCCAAAGCACTGCTGTAATATCTTTCTGACAAGCAATGCAACACCTCCCCCTCTGGTCCCTCCAATTCTATCACACCTGAAGCAACGAAATCCTGTAATATTTAGTTTCCAATCACAGCCCTCCTGCAACCATGTTTCACTGATTGCCACAACATCATATTTCCAGGTGTCAATCCAGGCTCTAAGTTCGTCCACCTTTCTTACAATGCTCCTAGCATTAAAATATACACATTTTAGAAACCCACCATCCCTTATTCTCGGTCTATTATCTTTTTCATCTTTCTCGCCTACATTTTGGATCCGAGTGCTTCCCTTCTCTGCCTCTTTGCCCCACACCCTGACCCCTAGCCCCCTCTACCGAGTCCCTCCCCCCAGCCTTTCTAGTTTAAAGTCTCCCCAGTAGCCTTTGCAAATCTCCCTGCCAGGATATTGGTCCCCCTCGGGGCTCAAGTGCAACCCGTCCTTTTTGTACAGATCATGCCTTCCCCAAAAGAGGTCCCAGTGATCAAGAAACTTGAATTCCTGCCCACTGCACCAGTCCCTCAGCCACGCATTTATCCTCCACCTCATTTCATTCCTACTCCCACTGTCACGCGGCACAGGCAGTAATCCTGAAATCGTTACCCTTTTGGTCCTTCTCCTTAACTTTCCCCCCAACTCCCTAAATTCTCCCTTCAGGACCTCATCACTTATTCTGCCTATGTCATTGGTACCTATGTGTACCACAACATCAGGCTCCTCTCCCTCCCTTATCAGAATCTTTTGTACACGTTCTGACACATGCGAGACCCTGGCACCAGGGAGGCAAACTGCCATCCTGGTCTCCCGACTGCGTCTACAGAATCGCCTATCCGACCCCCTAACTATAGAGTCTCCTATTACAATTGCCCTCCTCTTTTTGCTACCCTTCTGAGCATCAGGGCCGGTCTCTGTGCCGGAGGCCCGGCCGCTGTGGGTGCCCCCAGCTAGGCTGTCCCTCCAATCGTACTCAAACCCGTACTCAAACCCGATGATTAGGTGTGGGGGTAGGAGACAGAATAGAGTAAAATTCTAATACTGTATTGCGGACCCGCAGTTGATGTACGGAAATAAAACGGGAAATAAGCATAAACCCAGGTGATTCGGAAGACTTCCTCTTGAGAGGACAACATATCTAATGTCTGAAATGAAAGACCGTATCAAAGCTCCGATCTTGTCTAACCGAATGCATGCTGTGTTACTGTTTCGCAAAGCACACCCAGGCAACCATTGGCGTTGCACCGCGCTCTGGACGAGAGTGTAAACAGGCTCGTCAGCTCACCTCAACATTGCTGCAGAATCAGTTGCTGCCTGACAATTATTACTCAACAGAAGTAACCAAACGTGGCGACCCAAAGCAACTGCCGAGATACCCATACAAGGGAATAGTGGTGTACCCTGCTATAAATACTGACGGTGATACCACGTGTGGGGAAACGTGAACACACTGGACCGATAGTCATTCAGTCACACAGCAGAGAAATAGGCCGCAACACTGTCTGTGTGTATGCTGTCCAATTACTAAATCCCATCTACCAGCACTTAGTCTGCAGAATAGTATGCCCTGGCACTATCTTTTTTAAGGAAGCGATAATTACCTGCGACTCGTGGCAGAAATTGAATTCGAGACGTATCCGTCGCATCAAGTGGTTCTCAAACGGCGAACAATTGATCAGGTCATCCATTCAGCGCAGTTGGTAAGAATAACAAGTGAATGTATTGACCCCGACATCGAGACTTCTGCGAGGCCTTTGCAAGATCGATTTGAAAGAATTACATCCCGCATATGGATTATGACGTTATGATCATTGTTCAGAATAAGAATTCACCTTGGAGTGACATGAGGTCAGATGTAATATATTCTCGCATATATATTTGAATAGACAGTATTATCTACCCCACAAAATGAGGATGACAATTTATGAAATACAAACATGGTTGGGGTGAACATATCTGTGTCAAATAGGGAAATGAACACTGATGTGACCTGGATGGAAATGAATATAAAACCAAGAACAGTTTGTAATTATGATATTGAATTCCACACAGATTTGATCTTGGCATTGTGCGTGTGACGGTGTGCACCTGTGTCAGCTGGGGAAGGGGTGGATGTTATCTCCAAACCACGGGATCTCGGAATCTCCTCTTCCTCTGTCACTGCTTCCTAGGCTCCAATGCCCACGGACCTCAGTCAATGAGGATCGGGGACAGCATCTCCTTCATAATACATTTCTACCCTAATATTCTCCCTTTACACTCTCGACTGTGCGGATAAATTTAGCTCTAATCATATCTACAGGTTTACGCACAAACCCACTGTGGTGGTCAAATGAGGAATAATTGCAATATTGAGTACAGGAAGGTGATAATGAACTAAGATACATGGTGTCCGGACAATAATCTTTAGCTCAATGTCAGCAAGACGAAGGAGCTAGTTATTGACTTCAGGAAACATGGTGCAGGACATGACCAATCAGCATCAATGGCGAAGAAGCGCACATAGATGACAGCTTTCCCTTGGTGTTAATACTATCAAAGGTCAGCCGTGGATCACCCACATAGATGCAACAATCCAGCATGCAGACTAACGCCTTTATATCCCGAGGAGACAAAGAAATCTCGTCATGTCTCCAGTGACTGTTCCAAACTTCTGTCGATGCAGCATAGAAAGCATAATGTTGGGTTCCACCACAGCTTGTTTTGAGAAAATCTCTGCCTAGGAACACAAGCAATTGGGGAGATTTGTAGATGTAGGCCTGTCCGTCACACAGACCAGACTTCTCACCACTGACACAATCTACACTTTACTCTGCCTCGGAAAAGCAGCCACATTGACAAAGACCTGTTTCACCCCGACCATTCCTTGTTCTCCATGCTCCAGTCCGCAGAAAGTGCACATGCGTGTAAGCGCGCATCACCAGTAGCTTCTTCTCGTCCGTTATCGGGCTTCTTAAGGGTAATTTTTAAGCTATTATGCTGTTTATTTCACACTTCCCAATTGATGACATTGGACTTGTCTCTGGAGCTGATACGCTACATCGTTGAAACTGTATTCTGCTCTCTGAATCTTCTCCTTGCCTCTATCTGTTATACGTGAGTTTGAAATGATTGTCCCAATGGTCGGAATATCTGTTCTGCCTGGATTACATGCAAACACAGTTGTTTTCACTGTACCTCGTTATATTTCGCAATAATAATCTTAATCCTGAACCTGTGCCTGAAACCTAATGTGCCTCGCATCTTAATTGCTTACAACTCCGCCAAGGCAGTGGGAGGTCTCAAAGGTGAGATAAGTATTGCATCATCTGTCGCTCGAGCTGCGCACTTTAGAACAGTTAAATAAGGATTCTGCATCTGCTTGAATGCATCTTTTGTGTTTTTACAAAAAGCTCTAATTCTACAACTGAGAATGTCCGTTTATTCGGACAAAGATAGACCGGAATTACGCAATGCGGTTTGCGCAGATGTTGTTCATTCTGACACATTTACGGATAAATCAGGCTTTTGATAAGAATCAAGAACGATATTCAACATGATATTCTAACTCATGAATTAAAGTCTACATTCTGTATCTTCATCTTTGTTCTATGTACAAGTTTGAACTGTTTGCATCAACATATGATGTATCTGAACACTTTGAATAACATGCAAAACAAAGATTTCCACTGTACCCCAGTTCCCTTGACAGTAACAGACCTTACCTAAGCTAACCAAACCTAATGATCTGCGGTGAGTAACAACCATGTCCCGAGCGGTAATGTTCGTAATATGATGAAGACAGGAGTCGATGAAGATTGGAGACGATGTTGATGTGAAAGAGAAGGTGTTTAATGGCTGTTAAAAACAAATTAATTGTTGGACAAGTGCAAAGGGAAGGCGCCGAGAGCGGATAGGATGTAACATCGCCGCTGGACCCATTCACCAGATTAGGCAAATGTCCTTCTAAACCTAACCTGTTTATGTCCCTGTCTAAAAGTGCCTTATACAGTGCGGTAGCACCTGCCGCACCCCCTCCTCCTACATCGATCCACACACCAGCCATGTTTTGTTTAAACAATTTGCCGCTCAGGTTCCTATTAAATATCTCAACCCGCGCCTTGAATCATGTGCCATTGTTCCCGATTCCCCTACCCTGTTTCAAAGTTTGTGTATTTACCCTATATTTTCATCTCGTGGTCGTGTATACACGTCCTTCCGTCCTCCAATAAATAAAGCCCTAGCCTCCTAAACTGCCCCTTTTCGCTTAGCCACTCAAGTCCTGGCGACATCCCAGTAGATCTCTTATGTACCCCTTCCAGCTTGACTCTATCTTTCCACCAACAGGATGAGCAAAGATAGACTCAATACTCTGCGAGGCCTCACCAATACCTTGTACACGTATAATCTGACCTCCCCACATCTATATTCAATACTATGATTGATGATGGCCCATGTGCCAAAAGCCTTCTTGACCAGTCTATCTACTTGTGACGCCACATTCAAGGAGCTACAATTAGTACCTGCAATGTTGGAACCCTCTTCACTACAACACTGTCTGACTCCAACAATTCATTATGTAAATCCTGCGCTGGTTTGACATCCCAAAATGCAAAACTTAACAATTATCAGCATTAAATCCAACACAACTCCTCAGCCCACCTGCTCAACTGCTCATGATCCTTCTGTCATTCTTAACAACCATCTTCGCTATCGACAATACTACCAACCATGGTGACACCGGCAGACTTATTAAGGATGTATACGTCCTCATCCAAATCCTTGATATAGATGACAAACAGTAATGGGTCCAGCACGGACGCCTGAAGTGTGTATGAATAATTGGTGACAAGCCGAAATACCTCAGCTTCCTTTTGATGTGCTTTTGTGGCTGACGCTTCAATATGGTCGGTGCCCGACAGATCTTTGTTGATATTAATGCCATGGAATTTCAAGTTCTCAACCATTTCCACTTTCGCCGCATAGGTGCAGATTGGGGCAGGGTACTCCATCAAGATTCCGGAAGACAGTAACTAGTTCCTTCACCTTGCTGGCTTTGAGTGAGAGGGTGATCTCCTGACACCCACCATGTTGCTCAGCTCCCCGTCTTCCTCTTGTGCTCCGTCTCGTCAGTGTTCATGATCCGCCCACCACAGAGTTGTTATATGCAGACTGTAGATGTGGCTTTTTGCCGAATGTGGCCGCACTGTTCTGAGTGTACATGAGTCAAGGGGCTGCATCCGAGCCAGTAGCTCTCCACAGATTCACTCTCAGGATAGCCTGCCACAGTAACCGTTGGTACAGGTGAACCCGAGACTGATGGAGAGGGAAATATTCTTCCAGACATTGTATTCAAAGCGGGCGGAAAATGCATTCAGCTCCTCGGCGAGGGACCCATCGGTGCCATCGATGTTGCCCGCCTTCGCTTTGTAGCCCGTTCCAGCGTGTAAACATTGCCACAATCTGCGGGTATCCGTCTCATTGCCTCGGGTCTCCAGCTTGGTCCGGAATTCCCTCTTGGCATCTTTAATGGCTCTGCGACGGTCATAGATAGATTTCCCGTGCCGCACGCCATAGACTGACGTGAACGCTGCAGGCTTGGGATGGCACGGTGGCGTAGCGGTAGAGTTACGGCCTTGCAGCACCAGAGACCTGGGTTCGATCCTGACTTCGGGTGCAGTCCGTTAGGAGTTGACATGTTCTCCCCGTGACCTGCGTGGATTTTGTCCAGCTGCTCCGATTTCATCCCACACTCCAAAGTCGCACAGAACAAGTTTGTAGATTAATTAGTTTAATAGAATAGTAGATTGTTCCTGGTGTTTGTATGATAGTGTTAGTTTTACGGGGATCGCTCGTCAGCGCGGACACGGTGGGCCGAAGGGCCTGTTTCCCGGTTGTATCTCTAAAGTGAACAAAAGTAAACTTGAAGGTAGACAAAAATGCTGGATAAACGCAGCGGGTGAGGCAGCATCTACGGAGGGAAGGAGTAGTGACGTTTCGGGGTCGAGACCCTTCTTGAGACTTGAGATTCACCTGGGAGTGGAGCTCACTGATCATCCAAGGTTTCGGTTTGGGGATTATACGAATCGTATTCTTTGGTTCCCAGTGTCCTTGTGTGTGTTAATCAGCGTCTGCAATTCTTTGTTCCGAGCATCTGTTTATGTGCTGTGCTGTTCCCTGCTCCCCCTTGTTCTGCAGCTCGGTGTATAACTGGCTTTGTCGTGAGCCCAGGTGTACTCCGCGCCCGCCCCCAACTCTCTGGCCGAGGCGGCGCTTGCCAATAGAGACGGGGACAGTTTACTGGGAGGGTCGGTGCTGGTTTCCTTTGTGTGGACAGAAGGCTGCGGTGTTGTTTACCTACTGCTGCAAGTCCCGCGCAAAGCAGTGATTGCCATTGAAAACTGGGGAAGACTGATTCACAGTCCGGAGCAGTGACAATGTTTCCGCGAATTCATTGCCCAGTGTGTGGGCAGTGATCCTTTATGGAGACGCCCCACTGGATAAACCTGTGTCCGTTGTATCATTGTCCTCCACGACTCACAAAGGACTGAGTCCTTTTTTTATCCCTTCTGTGGCCGACGTCTGGCCACCGGGGACGCGGGTGAGAAGGCGACAATGTTGATCCGCGCTATCGCTCGTTTTGTCTTGGACGGAGCTGACTGCGATTTCTCTGATTTTTTAATTTCAAATACACAATTTTTACTGGCGATTGGGCGATGGTTCATTTGCATCGGCTAATGGATCCTTAGTGTGTTGAGGGTCTGAGTCTCGAACTACAGGAGAAACCGGAAATGCCGGTTTTCTCCCTGGAACACTGCTCGGAATGTCAACTGCTGGTCGGAGAACTGAAGCAGAAATTAATTTGTTTGAGGTAAGGGTTTGAATCGGAAGAAAATAAGGGTAGTTGTGGATTGGATGCAGAGACAGCAGATGAGCACATGTTTTTTTTTGTTTTGTTTTTTTGTGTGGGAAGAAATTGTTAATGCTGGTTTAATGCAAGGCGAATAAAGCTGGAGTAACTAAGCGGGTCAGCAGCATCTCGGGGGAAGAGCAATGGTGATGTTTCGGCACGATACCCTTCTTCAGACTGAGAGTCAGAGGAGAGGGGGAACAAGTGATACGGATGTTACGGTAAAAATAATTGGAAGATATGGAAAAAAGCCGATAATCAAAGAAATACATTCCCCTCTTTCACCCTCCCCCTTTGCCCCTCCCTCTTCCCCTCCCTCTGCCCCTCTCCTCTGCCGAGTCGCTACCCTCCCTCTGCCCCTCCCCTCCCGCTGCCCCTCCTCTCCCTGTGCCCATGGGCGGAAATCCCGGAGGGGTGACAGGGGACATGTCCTCCGTGTTTTGAGAGGTGGGGGACAACCCCCCCCCCCCCCATGTTTTGTAATCCGGGTTTTTAAAATTCGGTGTAAAAAATCTATTACCAATCTCCGCTTTCATCGAGACATTGGGGGTGGGACTGAACGATCGAGGCGCCGATTGGACGAAAGAGACACCAGTCAACAGGCAGTGGGCGGTGGGAATATGACGATTCAGCGCGAATGAGTGGGGGAGGGTGTTGTCCGTCAGAGGCGCATGTAGGGGGGTGGGACTGAGCATAGATTGGAGGAAGGAGATGATAGAGCGGAGCATGAATCGGCCCGTTCGCGGGGCCTTTCATCGCCCCACCGTCAAATTGTTGCATCGAAGGGATCGAGGTTCCGGATGTTGAAGCCCCCGCCGGGCGTGGGAAAATCTCGCGGCCGATTTTTAGCCGCGCCGTGCGATGAAAGGCCCCGTGAATAGGCTGATTGAAGCTCCACGATTCGGCGCGGACGAAGCTGCTGTTGCTGGAGATCGGAGTCGGTCACCAACCAGGTCAGCTCCCGATATTACCATCCACAAGGCCCACCGCTGATGCTTCGCGCGCGCGCGCGCGTGTGTGTGTGTGTGTGTGTGTATGCGGCAACAATAAATGGTGTCCCCCCATGTATTGAAAGCGGTTTCCGCCCATGGACCCCACATTGCGTCACTCGATCAGCCTTACCCCACAGTGTATCTTTCCATCAGTACTACCCCACAGTGTATCACTCCATCAGTATTACCCCACAGTGCATCTTTCCATCAGTACTACCCCACAGTGTATGACTCCATCCGTATTACCCCACAGTGTATCATGTAACCATATAACCATATAACCATATAACCATATAACAATTACAGCACGGAAACAGGCCCTCTCGGCCCTTCCAGTCCGTGCCGACCAATTTTTTCCCCTAGTCCCATCTACCTGCACTCAGACCATACCCCTCCATTCCCTTCCCGTCCATATACCTATCCACTTTACTTTTAAATGTTAAAATCGATCCTGCCTCCACCACTTTTGTTGGAAGCTCATTCCACACAGCCACCACCCTCTGAGTAAAGAAGTTCCCTCTCACGTTACCCCTAAACTTCTGTCCCTTAATTCTCATGTCATGCCCTCTTGTTTGAATCTTCCCCTACCCTCAATGGGAAAAGCGTATCCACGTCAAGCTCTGTCTATCCCTTTCATCATTTTAAAGACCTCAATCAAGACCCCTTAACCTTCTGTTCCAAAGAATAAAGACCTAACTGTTCAACCTTTCTCTGTAACATAGTGCTGGAACCCAGCAACATTCTAGTAAATCTCCTCTATACACTCTCTATTTGTTGACATCCTTCCTATAATTAGGCGACCAAAATTGTACACCATACTCCAAGAATTGGTCTTACCAATGCCTTGTACAATTTTAACATTACTTCCCTACTCCTATATTCAATGCTCTGATTTATATAAGGCCAGCACACCAAAGGCTTTCTTTACCACCCTATCTACATGCGATTCCCACCTTCAGGGAACTATGCTCAGTTATTCCTAGATCTCTCTGTTCCACAGCATTCCTCAATTCCCTACCATTTACCATGTACGTCCCTATTTGATTTGACCTGCCAAGATGTAGCACTTCACACTTATCAGCATTAAACTCCATCTGCCATCGTTTCAGTCCAAATGGCCCAAATCTCTCTGTAGACTTTAAAATCCTACTTCATTATCCACACCACCACCTATCTTAGTATCATCTGCATACTTACTTATCCAATTTTCCACCCCATCATCCAGATCATTGATGTACATGACAAACAACAGTGGACCCAACACAGATCCCTGAGGCACCCCACTGGTCACCGCCTTCCAACCTGACAAACAGATCCACCATTACTCTCTGAACATCTCCCATTCAGCCACTGGTTGAATCCATCTTGCTACTCCGCCATTAACACCCAAAGATTGCACCATCTTAACCCAACCTTCCATGGAGAACATTGTCAAAAGGCCTTACTGAAATCCATATAGACAAACGTCCACTGCTTTACCCTCATCAATTTCCCTAGTAACCGCTTCAAAAAATTCAAGAAGGTTTGTCAAACATGACCTTCCAGGCACAAATCCATGTTGACTGTTCCTGAATCAGACCCTTTTTATTCAGATGCTTATATATATTATCTCTAAGTATCCTTTCCATTAATTTTGCCCCACCACTGACGTCAAACTAACAGGTCTATAATTGCTATGTTTATTCTTTGAACCCTTTTTAAACAATGGAACAACATGCGCAGTACGCCAATCCTCCGACACTATTTTTCCCGTTTCTAATGACATTTGAAATATTTCTTTCATAGCTCCTGCTATTTCTGCACTAACATCTCTCAATGTCCTAGGGAATATCCTGTCAGGACCCTGGGACTTATCCACTTTATATTTTTTCCAAAAAGTGTCAGTACTTCCTCCTCTTCCGCACCCTGCACCTTCTCCAGCTCTCATAGTTTACTTTTTTCCCTTACCTCACAGAGTTCAATATCCTTCTCCTTGGTGAATATAACCGAAGAAAAATTGTTGAATATCTCCCCCATCATCTTTTGGCTCAGCAGATAGCTGTCCGATTCTGGCTCTCTAATGGTCCAAATTTTATCCTCGTTATCCTTTTGCTATTTAATATAGCTGTAGAAACCCTTTGGATTTACTTTCACCTTTCTTGCCAAAGCAACCTCATATCTTCTTTAGCCTTCCTAATTTATTTCTTATGATTCCTTTTTACATTCTTTATACTCCTCTAGCACCTCATTTACTCCATGCCTCCTATAATTATTGTAGATATCTCTTCTTTTTTTCGAAACAAGTGTCCAAATTTCCCTTGAAAACCATGGCTCTTTCCAATTTTTACTATTTCCTTTCAACCTAACAGGGACAAAAGATTCTGTACTCTTACAATTTCCCCTTTAAATGTCCTCCATTTCTCTTCTACATTCTTCCCCATAACAGCAAAGTGTCCCAATTCACTCCTTTTAAATCCTTACGCATTCCCATCAAAGTTAGCCTTTCTCCAATCAAAAATCTCGACCCTAGGTCCAGTTCTGACTCTCTCCATACTTATAATTGAAACCAATGGTATTGTGATCACTGGTCCCGAAGTGCTCACCAACGCATACCTCCATCACCTGACCTGCCTCATTTCCTAACAGGAGGTCCAGCAATTGCCCCTTCTCTGATCGATATATCTATGTACTGCTGCAAAAAACTATCCTGCACACATTTTACAAACTCCCAAACCA
This sequence comes from Okamejei kenojei, assembly GCA_035221665.1. NCBI lineage: Eukaryota > Metazoa > Chordata > Chondrichthyes > Rajiformes > Rajidae > Okamejei > Okamejei kenojei. Next base: position 36,866 of record JAVHYY010000814.1, read on the forward strand.
TCCTGCCCCATTTACATAATGTGTTTCCCAGTCTATTTTTGTAAAATTGGAAATCTCCCACAATCACTACCTTGTGCTTACTAATAATATCTGCTATCTCCTTACATATTTGCTCTTCCAATTCTCGCTCCCCATTTGGCGGTCTAAATACACCCCTAAAAGTGTTGCTACAAACCGTTCCCACTTCTCAGTTCCACCCAAATTAAAATCCTCCCTAGACGAGCCCTCTAATCTATCCTGCCAAAGCACTGCTGTAATATACCTCTCTGACAAGCAATGCAACACCTCCTCCACTCTGGTACCTCCAATTCTATCACACCTGAAGCAACGAAATCCTGGAATATTTAGTTTCCAATACAGCTCTCCTGCAAACCATGTTTTCACTGATTGCCACAACTTCATATTTCCAGGTGTCAATCCAGGCTCGAAGTTCATCCACCTTTCTTACAATGCTCCTAGCATTAAAATATACACATTTTAGAAACCCACCATCCCTTATTATCTGTCTATTATCTTTTTCCTCTTTCTCGCCCACACATTTTGGGTCCCGAGTGCTTCCCTTCTCTGCCTCTTAGGCCCCACACCCTGTCCCCCTAGCCCCTTCCCTCCACCCCCCCAGCCTTTCTAGTTTAAAGTCTCCCCAGTACCTTTGCAAATCTCCCTGCCAGGATATTGGTCCCCCCTCGGGTCAATGCAACCCGTCCTTTTTGTACAGATCATGCCTTCCCCAAAAGAGGTCCCAGTGATCAAGAAACTTTTGAATCCCTGCCAACTGCACCAGTCCCTCAGACTAGCATTTAATCCTCCACCTCATTGTTTTGCCTCATTCCTACTCTCAACTGTCACGCGGCACAGCAGTAATCCTGAAATCGTTACCCTTTGGTCCTTCTCCTTACTTTCCCCCCAACTCCCTAAAATTCTCCCCTTCAGGACCTCGTCTCTTTTTCTGCCTATGTCATTGGTACCTATGTGTACCACAACATCAGGCTCCTCTCCCTCCCTTTTCCAGAAATCTTTTGGGCACGTCCAACACGTGCGAGACCTGGCACCAGGGAGGCAAACTAACCATCCGGGTCTCCCGACTGCGTCCACAGAATCGGCCCATCCGACCCCCTAACTATAGAGTCCCCTATTACAATTGCCCTCCTCTTCTTGCTAACCTTCTGAGCATCAGGCCGGTCTCTGTGCCGGAGACCCGGCCGCTGCTGCTGCCCCCCAGAGTAGGCTGACCCCTCCAATCGTACTCATACCCGAGTACCTATTTTCCAGGTGTACAGTCACAGGGAGTATCACTCCATCAGTTCCTACCCCACATGTATCACTCCATCAGTACTACCCCACAGTGTATCACTCCATCAGTTCTACCCCACAAGTATCACACCATCAGTTCTACCCCACAGTGTATTCACTCACTCCATCAGTACTAAATAAACTATTAAAAAACCCCACAGTGCATCACATGCATCGAATACCACAATGTGATTATGGATCTAAAACTCTCTGGTTCAACCAATCACTGAGACGAACACGACAATCCAAACCCTTGTTTATTTGTGAGGTGTACCACGGGACCGGCCTCGATCCACTCACTCGAGCCCCCAGCAGCCTCGCGTAAACAGAACAGAAGGAAATACAATCAATACGCCCCAAAGGAAATATCACCTATAAACCTATATACCCCTATAAACAAAAGGCGCGAAAGGGGGAGGCAACCCTACAAGCCAATTACAGACGCGAACATACCTGGGGAGGTAACTAATTTGCCCAATCGCAGATCAGTACACCTGTACATCCATGTGCAGGCCACCCTTCTGGACCAATCACAGGTACCAGCGGGAACACAGTGAAACAAAGTAGAAACATAAAACTCCCCTAACCAATCATAAACATGCATTCAGCGTCTTTGCACCGAAACATACCAGACACCTCTTTAAGAGCGCAGAAATAGTGGCAACAGTTGGGGTCACATGGGCAGAAGCTTCCTGGAGCTTCTTCAGAGTTACAGATTTGTGGAGCCAGCTGGCTCACATAGGTCTGTAGCACCTGCAAAGTGATGTATTATATCAGTTGAAGCCCATTCTCTCTCAGATACTTGCCATTTTCCAAGTAATCCAAATCCCTGCACATTCACAACCCTCGTCAGTGTATCACTCCATCAGTACTACCCCACAGTGTATCACTCCATCAGTATTACACCACAGTGTATCACTCCATTAGAACTACTCCACAGTTGTATCACTCCATAGTAGGATAACTACCCCCACAGTGTATCACTCCATTCAGTAAACCCCCCACAATGTATCATTCCCATCGTAATTACCCAACTGTGTATCACTCCATCAGTACTACCCCACAAGTGTCTCACTCCAATCAGTATTCCCCACAGTGCATCACTCATCAGTAACCCCACCAGTGTATCACTCCATCAGTACATCCCCACAGTGTATCACCCTATCAGTTCTATCCCGCCCACAATATATTACCACATCAGTACTGTAGTAGCCATTTTAAAGCATAAACCTCAGTATTTTACTACTAAATAACCTGTTACCTTTACATTTTATCTGCCTGTAATTATGTGGTGGGACTTATACGTAGTCTGAGTCGGGGTTGCGGCTGGATCTCCGCAGACTCCCTAGATTTTTACTTTAGTTTGAAGAAGCATGGGGAGAGGTCACAGCTTTCGACCAGTGCACGAGTTTCACCCACGTGTAAGATCAAAACAGACCTAATGCAAGAAGAAGTTTGGATGTAATAGCTTACTTTTTTTACTACTACAATAAATAAACTATTAAGTATTTAGTAGTAAAGTTTAAAGGATAAGTTTTTGTGTTTTTTCTTTAATATTTAATACAAGTAATTTGGGAGTAAGGTATGGCAGTAGAGATTGGCCCCGTGGTTTGTTCAGCCTGCAACATGGGAGATCAGGGACGGGTCGGTGTTCCTTGGTTACTACGTTTTGCAGGAAGTGTGTCCAGCTGCAGCTCCTGGCAGACCGCATTGAACGATTGGAACTGCGGCTGATTCATACTGGAGCATCCACGATGCGAGAGAGATCGTGGATAGCACGTACAGTGAGTTGGTCACACCGCAGGCAAAAGGTAAGAGGACAGAAAGGGAACGGGTGTTCCAATAGCCAGCAAAGCAGTAGGCAGGTAGTGCAGGAGTCCCCTGCGGTCATCTCCCTCCTAAACAGGTATAGCCATTTTGGATACTGTTTGACGAGGATGGCTCATCAGGGGAAATGCAGCAGCAGAGCCAAGTTCATGGCACCATGGGGTGGCTCTGCAGCACATGAGGGGGGAAAAAAGAGGGAAGGGCAATAGTATAGGGGATTCAATTGTCAGGGAATAGATAGGCGTTTTTTCTGCGGCCGCAAACGAGACTCCAGGATGGTATGTTGCCTCCCTGGTGCAAAGGTCAGGATGTCATCTAGAACGGCTGCAGAACATTCTGGAGGGGAGGGTGAACAGCCAGTTCTTGTCGTGGTACATGTTGGCACCAACGATATAGTAAAAAAAGGGATGAGGTCCTACAAAGGTGAATTAGTGGAGCTAGGAAAATAAACTTAAAAGTAGGACCTCAAAAGGTAGTAAATCTCCCGATTACTACCAGTACCACGGGCCATCAGAGTAGAAATATAGGAGGATATTGCAAATGAATACGTGGCTTTGAAAAGTGGTGCAAGGGGGAGGGATTCAAATTTTTAGGGCACTGGGACCATCTGGGGAGGTGGGACCGGTACAAACAGACGGTTTTGCACCTGGAATGGAATGAACCAATGTTCTTGGGGGTGTTTGCTAGTGCTGTCGGGGAGGATTTAAGCAATGTGGCAGGGGATGGGTACAAGAGCAGAGAGGGCAGGTGGGTGTAAAATGAGGTATGAAGCATTAGGTAGCAAGGTGAAAAGTAAAAAGTGGCAGGCAGACAAAACCAGGGCAAAAATCAAAAAGGGCCACTTTTCAGCAAAATTGTATAAGGGGTAAGTGCGTTGTAAAGACACGCCTGAAGGCTTTGTGTCTCAATGCAAGGAGTATTCGTAATAAGGTGGACGAGTTGAACGTGCAGATAGATATTAATGATTATGATAATAGTTGGGATCACGGAGACATAGCTCCAGGGTGACGTAGGCTGGGAGTCTGAACATCCAGAGGATACAATATTCAGGAGGAAGGAGAGAAAGGAAAAGGAGGTGGGTAGCGTTGCTGGTTAGAGAGGAGATTAAACGCAATGGAAAGGAAGGACATTAGCTGGAGGAATGTGGGAATCGGTATGGGTAGAGCTACAAAACACTAAGGGGCGAAAACGCTGGTGGGTGTTGTGTACAGGCCACCTAACAGTAAGCAAGAGAAGTTGGGGATGGTATCAAACAGGAAATTAAAATGCGTGCGACAAAGGCAAAACAGTTATAATGATGGTACTCCAATCTACATAAAGATTGGGGTTAATCAAATTGGCAGGGTGCTGAGGAAGAGGATTTTTTGGAAATTTATTCGGGATAGTTTCTAAATCAACATGTAGAGGAACCAACGAGTGACAGTGCTTATTTTAACACTGGTTTTGAGTAATGAGGAAGGGTAATTAGCCGTCCTGATAGTACTGCCCCCTTGGGCAAGAGTGACCATAATATGGTTGAGTTCTTCATTCGGTAGGAGAAGTGACATTGTTAATTCAGAAACAATGGTTTCTGAACTTAAAGAAAGGTAACTTTTGAGGGTATGAGACGTGAATTGGCCAAGATTGACTGGCAATTAATTCTAAAAGGGTTGACGGTGGATATACAATGGAAGACATTTAAAGACTGCATGGATGAACTACAAAAATTGTTCATCCCAGTTTGGCAAAAGAATAAATCGGGAAGGTAGTGCATCCGTGATAACAAGGGAAATCAGGGATAGTATCAAAGCAAAGGAATGATGCGTACAAAGTAGGCCAAGAAAAAGCAGCATACCAAGGACTGGGAGAAAATTCAGAGACCAGCAGAGGGAGACAAAGGGCTTTAATTAGGAAAGGAAAAATAGATTATGAAAGAAAACTGGCAGGGAACATAAAATCTGACTGCAAAGTTTTTTTATAGATATGTGAAGAGAAAGAGGTTAGTTACAAACAAATTAGGTCCCTTGCAGTCAGAACAGGTAGAGTTGATCATGGGAACACGGATATGGCGGACCAATTGAATAACTACTTTGGTTCCGTCTTCACTATGGAAGACATAAATAATCTGCCGGAAATAGCAGGGGACTGTGGGTCAAAGGAGGAATTGAGTGAAATCCAGGTCAGTCGGTAAGTGGTGTTGGGTAAATTGAATAGATTAAAGGCCGATAAATCCCCAGGGCCAGATAGGCTGCATCCCAGAGTACTTAAGGAAGTAGCTCAGGAAATAGTGGATGCATTAGTGATAATCTTTCAAAACTCTTTAGATTCTGGAGTAAACATAGAAATTAGGTGCAGGAGTAGGCCATTCAGCCCTTCGAGCCTGCACCGCCATTCAATATGATCATGGCTGATCACCAACTCAGCCCTACCTGCCTTCTCTCCATACCCTCTGATCCCCTTAGCCACAAGGGCCACATCCAACTCACTCTTAAATATAGCCAATGAACTGGCCTCAACTACCCTCTGTGGCAGAGAGTTCCAGAGACTCACCACTCTCTGTGTGAAAAAAGTCTTTCTAATCTCGTCCTTTAATAGGATTTCCCCCTAAAACCTTAATCTGAGACCCCTTGTCCTGGACTTCCCCAACATCGGAAACAATCTTCCTGCATCTAGCCTGTCCACCCTTTAAGAATTTTGTACGTATTTCTATCAGATCCCCTCTTAATCCTCGTAAATTCCAGAGGTATAAAACGAGTCATCCAGTCTTTCTTCATAAACATCCTGACATCCCAGGAATCAGTTCTGTGTGAGTTCTGAGGATTGGCGGGTAGAAATGTAACCCCTCTTTTAAGAAGGGAGGGAGAGAGCAAACGGGGAATTACAATGCCAGTTAGTCTAACAACGGTAAGTGGGGAAACTGCTAGAGTCCGTTAATAAAAGAGAATAGCATTGGAAAGTGGTGAAATCATTGGACAAAGTCAGCATGGATTTACGAAAGGTAAATTATGTCTGACGAATCTTGTGGAATTTTTTCGAGGATGTAACTAGTAGCGTGTATAAGGGAGAACCAGTGGATGTGGTATATCTGGACTTCCAAAGGCTTTCGACAAGGTCCCACATAAGATATTAGTATACAAACTTAAAGCATACGGTATTAGGGGTTCACTAATTGATGTGGATAGAGAACTGGCTGGCAAACAGGAAGGCAAAGAGTAGGAGTAAACGGGGCCATTTTCACAATGGCAGGCAGTGACCTAGTGGGGTACCGCAGGGCTCAGTGCTGGGACCCCAGCTATTTACAATATATATTAATGATCTGGAGGAGGGAATTGAAAGGCAATATCTCCAAGTTTGCGGATGACACTAAGCTGGGGGCAGTGTTAGCTGTGAGGAGATGCTAGGAGACTGCAAGGTGACTTGGGATAGGCTGGGTGAGTGGGCAAATGTTTTGGCAGATGCAGTAATAATGTGGATAAATGTGAGGTTATCCACTTTGGTGGCAAAAACAGGAAAGCAGACTATTATTTAAATGGTGGGCCGATTAGGAAAAGGAGATGCAGCGAGACCTGGGTGTCATGGTACACCGGTCATTGAAAGTAGGCATGCAGGTGCAGCAGGCAGTGAAAAAAGCGAATGGTATGTTAAGCTTTCATAGCAAAAGGATTGAAGTACAAATAGCAGGAGGTTCTACTTTCAGTTGTACAGGGTCTTGGTGAGACCACACCTGGAGTATTGTCGTACAGTTTTGGTCTCCAAATCAGTGAGGAAGGACATATTGCCATAGAGGGAGTGCAGAGAAGGTTCACCAGAACTGATTCCTGTGGATGTCAGACTGTCTTGAAAAAGACTGGATAGACTCGTATTTACTCTCTGGAATTTAAGAGATTGTGAGGGATCTTATAGAAAGTTCTTACAACATTTTTAAGGGTTGGACAGGCTAGATGCAGAAGAATTGTTCCCGAAGTTTGGGAAGTCCAGGAAAGGGGTCGCAGCTTATGGATAAGGGGGAAATCCGTTAAGACCGAGATTAGACAGACCTTTTTTCCACAGAGAGTGGTGAGTCTCTGGAACTCCTCTGCCACAGAGGGTAGTTGAGGCCATTTCATTGCTATATTAAGAGTGAGTTGGATTGGCCCTTGTGGCTAAGGGGATCAGAGGGTATGGAGAAGAAGGCCCGGAACGGATACTGAGTTGGATGATCACCAGATCATATGGAATGGCGGTGCAGGCTCGAAAGGGCGAATGGCCTACTCCGCACCTAATTTCTTTCTATGTTTCTATGTTTCAATAATAAAGAGACGGTGTTTAGAATATTTATCTTTGGTTTTAAAAGACGGCTTTGAATGTCTCGTGCAGAGCTCGTGAGTGGGTTTCGATTATCTCCTGAACACCTGTCTTCAATCATAGTGACTAAGGGGCTCATGTTGTCGACCTCCCCGTGGTGAGCCCTGTCAACTGACTTCAGTCAGGCGAACGACAACAAACGGAGACAGCAGCAGCGCCGTAGCTTGGCGCCAACCCGAAGCATGCGCCCTTTTTAGGGCGGGCACCTACGGATGTCGAACCGGATGGCATCACCCTGCTGCGGACTTCTGTTGCCTCAAACGCAAGAAGAAGAAAATAGTGACTAAAGGAATGAATCCGTGAAACGGTATGAACATCTGTCACTATAAGCACTACCACAGATTATGTCACTCCTTCAGTACTACTCCACAGTGTGTCATTCCGTCAGAAATACTCCAAAGTGTCTCTCCATCAGTACTACTCGACAGTACTACTTGATCAGAATTACCTCACAGGTTATCAACTACATCAGTACCTAGGCCGCAGTGTGTCACCCCATCAGTACCACGGCGAAGTATGTAACCCATCAAGACTACCAAGTGTGTGGTCCACGCTAGGGGGGGAAAAAACATATTGCTACCATGCATTTTTATCACTTCTCAAGTTAGACTACTCACAGCGTGACCACTCCGATAGAGTACCTCTCCCCACAACCTGCACTCGATCAGTAACGTACCATAGTGTGTCACATAGAAACATAGAAATTAGTCAGGAGCAGGCATCGCCCTTCGAGCCTGCAACGCCATTCAATAAGATCATGCTGATCATCCAACCAGTATTCTGTACCTCCTTCGCCTCCCAGAACCCCCTGACCCTTCAGCCACAAGGGGCCACACCCAACTCCTCTTAAAATGCCAACGAACAGGCCCCAACTGCCCTTCGGGCAAGAATTCCACAGTTCACCACTCTCTGTGTAAAAAACGATTTTTCTCATCTCGGACCTACAAGAACTTCTCCCTTAGCCTTAAACGTGACCCCTTTGTCCTGGACTTCCCCAACATCGGGTAACAATCTTCCTGCACACTAGCCCTGTTCAACCCCATAAAATTTTTAAGTCTCTATAGATCACCCTCAATCTTCTAATTACCACTATAACAAGCCGAGTCTATCCACCTATTTCCCTCATATGAACAGTCCGCCATCCCAGGAATCCAGTCTGCTGTACCTTCTCTGTCCTCCCTCTATGGCAAGAATGTCTTTCCCTCATATTAGGATACCAAAACTGTTACGCAATACTCCAGGTGTGGCCTCACCAAGACCCTGTACAACTGCATTAGAACTCCCTGCTCTGTACTCAAATCCTGTTGCATGAATGCCAACACACCATTCGCTTTCTTCACAGCCTGCAGCACCTGCATGCCTACTTTCATAATGACTGGTGTACCATGACACCCAAGTCCTCGCAGCATCTCCCCTTTTCCTAATCGGTCACCATTCAAATAATAGTCTACCATTCCTGTTTTTGCCACCAAAGTGGATAACCTCACATTTATCCACATTATCGCATGCTGCCATGCATATGCCCACTCACTCAGTCTATCCAAGAATCCTGCGCCTTCCAGCATTCTCCTCACAGCTAACACTGCCCCCCAGCTTCGTTCATCTGACAAACTTCCGAGATGTTGCATTTAATTCCCTCGTCAAATTATTATGTATCTTGTAAATGCCTGGGGTCCCAGCACTGAGCCCCTTGCGCACCGCACTCGTCCTGCCTCCCATCCTGAAAAGGACCCGTTCACTCTACTCTTTGCGGCCGGCGGGGGGGGGCTGCCATTCTCTATGGCACATCATACTGAACCCCAATACCGTGTGCTTTAAGTTTGTATACCAACTCTTGTGTGGGACCTTGTCGAAAGCCTTCTGAAGTCTAGATATAAACTTTTCTTCTCCCTTATCCACACTACTAGTTTACATCTCAAAAAATCATAAGATTCGTCAGGCATGATTGTTACTCCTCATAAATCCATGCTGACTTTGTCAATATTTCACCACTTTTTCCAAATGCAGCTGCTAGTCCCCCCCCCTTTTTCTCGGGGGGGGGGGGGGGGGGGGGGGGGCCCCATCTTTAACAACTGACTCTAGCAGTTTCCCCACTACCGATGTTAGACTAACTGGTCTGTAATTCCCCGTTTTCTCGCTCCCTCCCTTATTTAAAATGGGTTACATTACTACCCTCCAATTCCTCGGAACTACAGAATATAAAGAGTTTTGAAACATTATCACTAATGCATCTGCTATTTCTGGGCTAGTTCCTTAAGTACCCTCGGATGCCAGCCTATCTGCCCTGGGATTTATCGGCCTTTAATCCATTCATTTACCTAACACCACTTTCTTCCCGCTAACCTGGATTTCACTCATTTCCTCCATCTTATTTGACCCCGATTCCCCTGCCAATTCCCGGCAAATTATTTATGTCTCCTTAGTGAAGACAGAACCAAGTAGTTTATTCAATTGGTCCTGCCATATCCTTGTTCCCATGATCCATATTCACCCGTTTCTGACTGCAAGACCACCTTTGTTTTAACAATCTTTTTGCGCTTCAACTATCGATAAAAACGTTTTGCAGTCCAGTTTTTATGTTTCCTGCCATTTTCTTGCATACTCCATTTTCCTTTCCTATTAATGCCCTTTGTCCTCCTCTGTTGGTCTCTGAATTTCACCCAGTCCCCTGGTAGGCTGCTTTTATTCTGGCTAATTAGTTACCTTCATCTTTTTCTTTGATACTATCCCTGATTTCCCTCGTTATCACGGATGCGCCACCTCCCTGATTTATATTTTGCCCTACAGGATGAACAATTGTTGTCGTTCAGCCATGCAGTCTTTAAAAAATGCCTTCCATGCATATCCCCGTCAACCCTTCAAGAATCAATTGCCAGTCCATCTTTGGCCAATTCACGTCTCATACCCTCAAAGTTACCTTTCTTTAAGTCAGGACCCGTGTTTTTCTGAATTAACAATGTCACTCTCCATCCTAATGAAGAACTCAACCATATTATGGTCACTCTTGGCAAAGGGGCCACGTAAAACAATGCTGCTAACTAACCCTTTCTCATTACTCAATATCCAATCTAGAATAGCCTGCTCTCTCGTTGGTTCCTCCACATGTTGGTTTTGAAAACTATCCCGCATACATTCCAAGAAATCCTCTTCCTCAGCACCCCTGCCAATTTGATTCACCCAATCTATCTGTAGATTGAAGTCACCCATTATAACGGTTTTACCTTCGTTGCACGCATTTCTAATTTCATGTTTGATGTCACTCCATCTAATTTCAGTTTGATGTCACTGCATCAGTACTACCCCAGTGTGTCCCTCCATTGATTATCCCCTCAGTGTATCACTCCATCAATACAACCCCCGGTGTGTCATTCCATCTATTCTACCACACAATGTATGACTACATCAGTATGCCCCACCCCGTGTGCAGTCCAAAATTACTACCCCTGAGTGTCAGTCCATCAGTACTCACTCACCAAAGTGTGTCACACATCAGCTCAAACACCCCACTGGGTCTTTGTGTCTTGATCAGTGGCTAACCGGGGGGCAGTGTGTCCATTCCAATTTGGTACCTCGCCGAGGTTTCAACTCCATCCAGAATACCCCTACTGAGTGACACTCCCCATCAGTGTTGCCGTATCATTTGGTCATTTCATCATAAAACACTCCACAGTGTGTCACTCCATCATACCTCCCAACAGTGTATCCATCGCACTATCCCCTGTGGTGTCTGTCCCAGTATGACCCGATAGGCGTAACACCATCAGTACTACCCCCGACGTCTGTCGCTCCATCAGGTACCACACCACAGTGTGGTCACTCCATCTGAACTTCCCCCACAGTGTGCCAGTCCATCATAATACTCGAAGTGTGTCACTCCATCAGCACTATCTACAGTGTGCCATACCATCAGCACTGTCACACAGTGTCAGTCCATCATTACTATGCCACAGTATAGCGCCGTCAGTCCATCCAACAGTATGCCACTACATCAGTACTTTCACACGAGTGTTCACTCGAACAGTACAAGCCCCACAAAGTGGTCACTCCATCTGTACTGCTCCACAGTGTGACACTCCATCAGCAACAACCCTACAATGTGCTAGTACTTCAGTGCTAGCCCACAGTGTGTCAATCCTTCCTTACCACCTCGCAGTGTGTCACTCTCTCAGTACTAACGCCACCCACGTGTGTCACACCATGAGTTCTGTCTCACAGCGCACGATCCATCGTACTCCCCCCTATGAATTACCATTACTCAGTACTACCCCAATTATGTCACTCCATCAGTACGATCTCGCAGTGGAGCCGATCATCAGTAACACCCCACAGAGTGGTACAACTATCAGAACCAACCACCCAAAAGTGTGCCTTCCATCAGTAATATTCCACAGTGTGTAACCCCTATCATCACTAGACGGGCACAGTGTGCCTTTCCATCAGTAATATTCCACAGTTGTGACCCCCTCAATCCTAGTCCAGGGGGGGCGTGTGTGACTCCATCAGTAATATTGCACAGTTTGACCCTTCAATCACTAGTCCACAAGTGAGTCAACACCATCATACTACGCCACAGTGTGTCACTACACGGTACTACTCTCAGTGTGTAACTCCATCAGTAATATCCCACAGTGTGTCACTCTATCAGTTATAACCTCCTCACTGTTGTTTCTTCTCCATCCGAACCTCTCCCCCCACATGTGTCACCATCAGAACTACCTGACAGGTTGACATTCCAGCAGAATTATCAACACAGTAGTCACTCCATCAACACTACCCTAAAGTGAGCACCCCATCCATGAGAACTACTCCGAATAGTCATACATTAGTACTGAGCCCCACAGAGTGTCACGCCATCAATACTACTCCACATGTGTTGCCTCCATCAGCATAACACCAAACTAAGTCCCCTCCATCAGAACAACCACAAAGCCCGTGGTGTCCTGGCCACCACCATTGTCAGACTGAAGCCCAGCGTAATTGGATGATCAGCAGCTCATATTTCGCTTGGGTAGCTAACACACCAGAGGTATGAACATTGACTTCTCTAACTTCAAGTAGCCCTTGCTTTCCATCTTTCTCCATCCTCATACCCTTCCCATTTCTCCTACCGGTCTTACTGTCTCCGACTACATTCTTTCTCATGTCCGACCACTCCTGTGACATCAGTCTGAAGAAGGATCTCGCCCCGAAAAGTCATCCATTCCTTCTCTCCAGTGATGCTGCCTGTCCCGCTGATTTACTCCAGCATTATGTGTATACTTACGCTACAGAGTGTCACTCCATCTGTGCTAAATGTTAACTATTCATCAGTAATACATGTGTACCACTCCACAATGTCACTAAATCAGTAATGCGCCATCGTGTGTCACTCCATCGGTATTAACCCACACTGTGTCACTCCATCAATGCTCCACCTCGATGAGTCACTCCATCAATATTACCCCACAGTGTGTAATTGCATCTGTACTAACACACAGTGTAGTAATCCATCAGCACTACCCCACCCCGTTTGTCACTTCAAATGTACTATCCCAGAGTGACACTCCATCAGGACGTCCCACGAGTCCCCCAACCACACTACAACCTCATGTCCTTCCATCAGTACTACACAACGTGTTTTCCCTCCATCAGCAGTACTCAAGAATTGTCACGACAGCAGTACTACCCCAAATAATGTCACTCCTTCTGCACTCCCTAGAAAGTGTCATTACATGAGTGTGTGTCCCTCTATCAGTGCTTACAACACAATACATTCAGTTCAACGAGCCTACCCCACAACGTGGTCATTCCATAGTCCACCAGCACAAGTGTCATTAATTTCAGTGGCTACCCCCACAGCGTGTCCATTATATAATTACTAACTTAGCCGCACTGTGTCCAACTCCCATGACAACCCCATAGTGTGTCTTTCCAATAGAATTACCCCACGGTTCGTCACTCCATCAGTACTTTCACAGAATGTCAGTCCATCTGTTCTACCCCACAGTGTGTTACTTCATCAGTACCACCACGGTGTGTCACTCCTTCAGTACCACCAGTGTGTCACTCCATCAGTGCCACCACAGTGTGTCCCTCCATCAGTACCACCAGAGTGTGTCACTCCATCAGTACCACCACAGTGTGTCACTCCATCAGTACCACCACAGTGTGTCACTCTATCAGTACCACCAGAGTGTGGCCGTGCGTCAGCACCACCACAGTGTGTCCCTTCATCAGTAACACCACAGTGTGTCCATCCAACGGGGGGCCAGTTTTTACCACCACAGTGTGTCCGTCCCATCAGCACCACCACACAGTGTGTCCCGCGTCAGTTCTCTGCACATTTTTATCCGTCCATCAGTATCTAACCCACTGTGTGTCACTCCATCAATGGACTACCCGGAGAGGGGAATATAGAGTCGTAGATACAAGTAACAGTTCAGAAGAGAGTGACAGCAGTGAGGATGGAGGGAGAGAGATAAGAGAGGAGGGAGAGGTGCTGCATGATTCGCCGGTTTTATTTAGGTTTCGAAAATTCGAGGCATTAATGTTTCTTCTGTCTCGTGAGTGTCCGTGAGTCTTTGGGTCGTTCCTCCTCATAAAGGTGATGAAGGCAGAGATTGATAGTGTCCCACGGTATAGTCAGTCTATTCCAGCAAGCAGGGAGTGAATGTTCCCGGGGTCAGTCAGCGGGTGTATGGGGTTGAGGTCACAGTCCAGTAAGTCTAGTGCGCGATCATATTAGTGGTGAAGGCAGAGTGGGGGGGGGGGGGGGGCATTATAGAGTCTGAAGTGATTGTTAAGTAATTCCTCACCTGTGGGCAAAGGTCGCCCAGGTCCAGTCCCACAAAGCACCTTCAAACTGGGCACCAGAAGCCCTTCATTGGGCCGTGCATTTGGCATTTTGCCTTACTGAGTGAAAACGGATTGAAGGAAAACAGACAAACAACATACGGAATGGAAGGCAATCAGACAAACAAACATAGGTGGAGAGTTTGGATTCTGATGGATTTTGGAAACAATAATCCCCTTTGCTGGAACAATGGCCGCCGCTCCCAATTTCCATCCCTCAGAGTCTATCCCACAATTCCCAGTCTTGGAGTTTCCTCAACAATCAATTCTCTACTACTACCTAAAATCACCACACGTGTCAGCAGGATTTCACTCGGCTGATGTCATCTGATTGCGAATAAATTTCAAAATCTTTAATTTTTAAAATCTGTATGAGAAACTTCACGTCCTGGTGGGAGACGGAAAATGGTATAAAATCTCCAGGAATGTTCTGCCCCAGCATTTCATTCGAGATATTACTGGTAAGCTCACGAGACGTACTGGGCAGAGAAAATGGGGCACAGTGGACACA
>JAVHYY010000815.1:0-66057 GCA_035221665.1 Okamejei kenojei
GCATAGAGAGATACGTATTGGTCGGTGTCGGCTTCCCCCACCTCTCTTTCCTCCAACGGGCTCTGAGCGGGCCTCTGAAAAAACAAGCACCCGCGCTTGATTTTTCAAAACTCTTACCGGTGGGTGTCGCTCCTCCCCTCTCCTTTCTTCAAGGCTCCATGGGGGCCTCTGAAAAACAGGCCCCGCGTCTTGATTTTTATCTCTTACAGGCTCGGTGTCGCTACCTCCCCTCTCATTTCTTCATCGGTCCTGTAGGCCTTAGTTCTTGTAATCCAAATAAAAACTGTAACATTGGATTCAAGTTTTTTATTATATAATTTTTGGTATCATTATGGAAATTCATTGAATAAGTACGCAGTATTGTGGAAGGAAATCTTTTATGGGCATTATTTACCAAGCTTTGCAATGGGGAAGTGTTTTCCAATCCTGAATAATTCCTATGCAGTTTATTAAGTAAATGGAGGAAAATTTATTTAATAAGAAGATATTTCTTAGTACATTACATTCCAGAATATTAAGTTTTACAATATATATTTTAGAAAGGAGATTGTTGCAATAGTATGTGGGTTTAGTTCGTTATGGATAATTTCACTTTTATTCCAATTATATTCTATTATCCGAGGAATGAGCAAAATTGAGATAAGACTTTGTAAATTAGGCCATATTAGTTTCTAGGGTTTTGTATTGTATTGTAATACATATCTGCGCTAATTACACAGGTTGAAAAAGTTGGGTCTTTAATCTTTGGAAGATTAAAGGGGGGACTTGATTGATGTCTCTTTAAAATGATGACAGGGCTAGACGAGTTGCCGTGGATAAGTTTTCATTGAGGTAGGGAAGATAAACCAAGAGGGGCATGACCATGGAGAATGAAGGGACAGAAGCTTAGGGGGAATGGGGGAACTTCTTTACTCAGAGAAGTGGGGGCTGTTGTGAATGAGCTTCCAGCAGAAGTGGTGGAGGCAGGGATCGATTTTAACATTATAAAGTAAAGTGCTAGGTATATGGACGGAAAGGGAATGGAGGTGTATGGTCTGAGTGTAGGTAGATGAGACTAGGGGAAAATAAATGGTCGGCCACGGACTGGAAGGGCCGGGGGGCCTGCTTTCCGTGCTGTGATTGTAATTGGTTATATAAAGAAATTGCTATTAACTATATCTTTGTATTATACCAATACATTTGAGGTGGTTCGATAGTAGGGCGCAAGTAATAACAGAGATAATGGGCGTAGTTGCGTTTTTTATGGAACGGTCATTTTGTCTAGATACTGTCAAAAAGGTAATCTTATTAATTTAAAATTAATTTAGTATTTAAGAAATAGAAGTAGTCAAATAAGCCTAGAATTAATACCCATATGAGTAAATGCATTAGAGCTAAATATACAAAAAGATATTTTTGCAAACTATGCATGTTTTACATCTAGGCAGTGGTCTTAGTTAGTAAGTTGATTGTAAACTTTAATGGTTGTTTTATGACGAAATTTTGCTGTGATCGGAAAAGGTTTTTTTCTACTTTTAAACTTGGCTATATTCTCATTTATCCCTTCTTGCAGAAGAATCTCGATAGTGATGGTTATCATGATAGATTAAAGGTCAAGTTCACAAGATATAGGAGTTTGAGAATTGGGCCATTCGGCCATTGGGCACATCTGCCATTCATAATCATGGCTGATCTCTGCCTCCTAATTCCATTTTCAGCTTCTCCCTATCTCCTTCGACACCTCGTTCTATCAGAAATTTTGTCGATATCTGCTCTTAAAATATCCACTGACTTGGCCTTCAACCGTCTGTGGTCAAGAATTCTAAGATTAAATACCATTGATAACACGTTCTTCACAACTTCCTCTTTCTAAAACGAGCGCCCTTTATATCGAGGCTATGACTTTTGGTCCAAGACTTCACCAGTGGAAACATCTATAGCCTGGGATGGATGTTAAGTATCCGCAGGTTTTGGAGGAAGCTATTGCTAGAGACAGATACAGATCAAAAACCTGCAGAAAACAGTGTGAACAAGAGAAACACTGTGAAAATGGTCACATATAACCAAATTATACATACTAACAATTACCGACGGAAACAGGCCTCTCGGCCCTTCAAGTCGTGCCGACATTTTGTTTTCCTCGTCCACATTCCTACATTGCACTCAGACATACCTCATTCTTCCGTCATATTACCTTATCCACTATACTTTAAAATGTTAACATCGATCCTGCTCCAATGATGAACCATCTGGTGTGAAGAACAGAGTGCCCGTTAATTTAATTGTAGCAGTTTTAGCCTTGTGACGACAGGTGGCTTGGGAATGGCCTTTTGCTAAATGAACTGTCTGATGAGAAATGCAATTTTGATAAGGAACGATAGCTGCGTATTGTGTTTCCAGCACCTTGGATGAGTAATAACTCTAAATGATGTGTATGAGAATTGTAAACTGACTTATATAGATGATATATTATCATGTAACACTAAGAGGAAGCTGAGGAGATCGGGATAATCACCTCAAAAAACATATTGAAAGGTTGGTTCCTCGTCCAATCATAATCCAAGTTAGGCATCCTAAACAATTGTTTATTTGGAATTCGTCATTGTTCAGTTGATATGTCGTGACTTGCTACCAGTCAAGGGCTGTGGAGATCTGGGAGGTCTGTACCAGTTTGTGGAAAAACAATATTCCTCATCAGGAAGGTAGTACTGGTTATTCATAAATTGGTGGAGTTTCCGTGTCTTGCCCGTTGGAGTGGACGTAGTGGTTATGAAAGTGTAGGATGAAGTCTGATTCACGGGAATGTGGGACGCGCGCGGGATGAGGTCATTCAGCGATCGAGGTCGGGAGCTAAGTGCGGTACGGCGGCTTTGATAACAACGGCCATCCCCCGGTGACTTTGAACAGCCTCCAGAGATCAGTGTGCAGGGATGAGGACGGCAACAAGCAAAAAGCAAAATGGAAAGTATGTCATATGTTTTTTCTGATGGGTCTGAGGAAGACGAGGGACACAAAGAAAAGTGGGTGAGATCCACCACATGGAGCACCAATACTCACACTTAATCAGCAGGGGTCCAAGACCCCATGATTCCCAGGCACTTCAGTGAGTCATATGCAGAATATGGTGCCTAGTCCACAAAGGGATTCTTTCTCTCAGTCACCTTGTTTAGGTTTGGATGAGGTCTTTCTTGAGCAGGATCGGGAGTGCCAGGGGCAGGAGGAAGTCTGCCCTGAAGCTGGTGTCTCTGTTATGTGCACACACCAGAGCACAATAGCCTGGACTGGATGTCCGGAGGTAGTGCTCGAAACTTGCTATTCGGAGGGACTGGTGTGGCTATCGATGAACAATCTAGTCTGCCACTCATGAACTCCTTGGCTTTCACGTCTAGGACAACAGCACGATATAAAAACACCTGTCGATGTGCTTCACTCAGGGGGCCAAACACCGTATACTCAGGCCATATGGACCCACGAGTGCCAACTGATCCGAGGTACAGGAGTGCGCTTTTCAGCGTGTCCTCAAGTTGGTGGCAAGCAGGCATAACTGTTTTCGGGAAGTTGGTTTAAGGGGGTTCACCGATGTCAAAAACCAACAAGTTATGTACAGCACTATTTAGCAATGCTACTTCAAGGTGAACTGCATGAGAAGATCACCATTCGACCAACCATTAAACTGAGTGTGAGGCCTGTGTAGGCTAGACCATTCAAGACCTGATTACTTTTTCGGAACGACTATAAGAATTTGGAACAATTGACGATGAGGCTAAATTCTATTGGGTTAGGGAAATATTCATCCCCTGCTCGGATGTATACTACACAGTTCTGGTTCTATGTGAGGGGGTCGGATCGAGCAGGGCCAGCGAGCGATGAAAACCCGGGGAGTTTTTGGGGCTCACCGTGAAGTTATTACACACCAATGCAGCCTACAACAATCCAAAGTAATTTTTTAGGTGAAGGAGACTTCCAGGCCACAATTGTCGTGGGCGGCAATCATCTCACCGCGAAGGCGCAGGAAGTCTGTGCCGCTGAACCAAAATTCATCTCAGGGGTGATTGTTAAGGAATTGGAGTTTTAAGTTTTATACTAAAAATTCTTCTTACAGTGCCAGGCGTTTGGGCATGGTGTCGTGGTTTCCGTACAGGGTTTAAAGCTCTTACACCTGGTTGACCAAGTTTATTGTGTAGTTAAGCACCTGTTAATTATCGATGTAATTGGGTTCAGGAGGCTATCAGTCATCAAAAAACAATATCATTAAAGAGGATATCACAGTAGAATACTATTTAGATGGTAAAACAGGATTGATTTCGTGGAGAGAACTGTGTCTTAAATCTCACTCCACCAGGGCATCACATCGTCAGCTAGGTTGGTTACAGGAATCAACTTTCTAAAATTATGATAAACCTGTCTGACAGTGCCGGGTTTCGGGCATGCTGTTTTCGAGGTTCGTATGATTTGATTTGCTTTGTCTTTTATAAGTATTCATTTGTAAATTCCCCTGGGATAGATAGGTTATTAATGTTTTGTACTTACAAAAAAGAATTAGATTGGATTATTCGAAGCAATGTTCAATATTATTTAGTTATTCGCTACTGTGTCAACTGAAGCAGTGTGTATGTATGGGGTGCATATTTGGAATGACAAAAAGAGCTTTGAAATCTTCATGTGTCACTTCACGGATCCGAAGTAAAATTGTAAGATTTAAACGAAAACTTACAGTTTAAGTTTGATATTATTTTATCGAGGGTGTTTATGATGAGGGATTACGTGGCCCTCGCTCCACTCTATCTAAAGGATCATCTGGTAGTTCTTGTTTCTGAAAAACCTTACTATTTATTCGGCTATCGGTTTCTGTGTTTTTCACGCCGATGCTTTGTAGTATGTGGTATGCGCCTGGGGCTTATTACGTATATCCTCATGTAACTCAAAAAATAAGGATCAAAATAAACTGGTAAGTTCTCATTTAATCTTACTATTAAAATCGGTTTTAGAGTTTGTTTGAACATCAGTTGATACCAAAAGAGGTAATAGGGTCACCAATACTATTCCACATATCACTCTATCTATGTCTTTTACATATATTTCTGTAATTTCAATGTGATCCCCCCTTTACTTCACACATCTGAGGCTAGATTGCCAGTATGTCAAACGTCATACATGTGACTAACCCTATTTGAATCATTTTTGTAATCCTCTGACCCCTTCAGAGTCAGAATCTTCCTCAGAAATGGGGTCCAAATTTGCACCAATGTATCAAATGAAGGCTGACCAGGACCTTTATGAGGTCAGTGTTGGCATCTCTCCTTATAGAGCATTATAGGCTCAGCATTGTCTGACTTGCTAAAGTTAGGTTTTAATTCTTTGGGGGGCGCAGAAGTTTAAGGGGGACTTGATTGATCTTTAAAGTGATGAAAGGGATTGACCAGGTGACGTGGATAAGCTTTTCCCATTAGGGAAGGGAAGATTTCAAACAAAGAGGGCATGACATGGCGAATTACAGGGACGGAATTTAGGGGTAACGTGAGGGTGGAACTTTATTTATAGAGGGTGGTGGCAGTGTGGAAGATCGATTTTAACATTTCAAAGTAACGTGGATGGTATATGGACGGGAAGGGAATTGGTGGGGTTTTAATCGGTTGAGTGAAGGTAGATGGGACTAGGGGAAAAACATGGTCGGCACGTGGAAGGGCCGAGAGGGCCTGTTTTGTGCAGTAATTGATATAATGGTTATATGGTTAAAGGTTTATAGTTAAGTCTGCGACTACTTTTTTCCACCTTTATTTAGTTCGTTCTTACATTTCTTTTCCTAAACTAAATACTAAACCTCGTTTAGTGTCTTGTTTGACATGTCAGTTGATCCTATTGAGGTAATAGATTTCTTTGAGTGTGTCTCCATAATCTCTGCTAGTGACTCCTGAAATACAAAGAAAGTGTCTTTCTTATAAGATGTTTCAATCTTTTTAATTCCATAATTTTTCCATTGGTCGTGAAACCTTTATCCAGCATGGAGGTTTGAATAAGGTTGTTTACAATTAGGAGAGACAGAGTGATATATTACATCCTATTTTAAAGCTTTTTTAATTGTTTCCAGATTCGTTGTAACACTTTATTATTGGGTTTTCCCTATAGCTTTTTTGTTTAATTTAAGTCAGTGTAAACTATCCGACGTTTCTAAAGGTAAACGGTTCATTTCCATCTTAACCAAGTGGTTGTTGATCATTTCTTCAGTCTTCATGTTTTTAATTGGACTGCCCAAAAATAAAAACAGGAAAATTGGTTGAGCAAAATCTCCATTAATCTATGATTTACCAATAAATGTTTTTTACTCTATTTTTGATTCTTATAATCCTAAGATTAAACTTGTAACAATTTGAGTCTACTCTATTCGTTACAAGTTTTGCTTATTGTTAGCTATCCTCCTAACAAAGACTTTTGATAATATATCGGTTGACTGAATAAGTACCCTAATTGCGGCAAAAAATAATTTTTTGTATAGCATTAATTCTATGAAATTGCAATGGGGAGAGTTTTCAATATGAATATTTCCTAGTTTTGTTTATTCAATAAAGGTGGGAATTTGATTTAATAAAGAAGTATAGTTTAGTTACATAAATATAATTATTTAAATCTTTCCTCAACATTTTAAAAGGTGATTGTTGTAGTGATATATAAATTGATGTTTAGATATTGGTATGCGTTTGCTTTTATTCCAATCTAGGAGATTTATTTAAAACTTTCTGCATTCCCCATTTTAATTCTTTGTCCAGCTATCTAGGGCCACACCTGCCATATTTAGATTTTTTTCCTTGCGTCATTTTTGTTATATCACCATTGAGGTTTATGGGCAAATGGCTTTGGCCAAAATTATCTTGCCAAGTTGAGATTTCTTTTTCTTAGTCCATTTGTCACATTTGGGACAATATTTTAAATCTTTCTATTTCACATGTGCTGTCCAAGGTTTTTTTTTCAATGTGTTATAGGTACTGTTTTAGCATTCCTCTGACGTTCGTCTCTTACGCACCACTGTGAAATTGGTTGACCTCCAGTTCTCTTGAATATTGCCCGACCTTAAATCTATGTTCCCGAGAGAATGGCTGGAAAGGAGAAGCAAGAGTAGGAGTAAACGGGGTCTTTTCAATTTGGAGGGCTAGTAGTAACTAGTGGGTACGCGGGTCAGTGCTGGGACCTGCTATTTCAAATCTATATTAATGATCTGGATGAGGGAATTGAAGGCAATATCACAATTTTGCGGATGACCTAAGGCATGGGGAGGCAAGTGTTCGCTGTGCGGAGGATGCTAGGGTGCACTGCAAGGTGACTTGGATAGGCTGGGAGGTGGGCAAATGTTTGCAGATGCAGTAAAATGTGGATAAATAGTGGGGTTATCACTTGGTGGCAAAAACAGGAAAACAGATCTTAGTTTAATGGTGGCCGCTTAGGAAAAGGAGATGAGCGAGACTGGGGAGTGTTATGGTCCTACCAGTATTGAAAGTAGCATGAGGTGAGCGAGCAGGCAGTGGGAAAAAAGCGAATGGTATGTGAGGCTTTCCTAGCAAAAGGATTTGAGTTCAGGCGAAGGGAGGTTCTCATTCAGTTGTCACAGGGTTGGTGAGACCACCCTGGGTGTATTGACGTGCCGTTTTTGGTTCAAATTGAGGAAGGACATATTGCCAATAGAGGGAGTGCAGAGAAGGTTCATCCAGACTGAATTCCTGGGATGTCAGGACTGTCTCTTATGACGAAAGAATCTGGATTGACTTGGTTTTTACTCTTGAATTTAGGAGATTAGGAGGGGTCTTATAGCAACTTACAACAATTCCTTAAGGGGTTGGACAAGGGCTCGGATGCAGGAAGATTTGTTCGATGTTGGGAAGTCAGGCTAAAGGGGGGGGTCAAGTCTTAAGGTTAAGGGGGAGATCTTTAAGCGAGATGAGAAAGACTTTCTTAACAGAGAGTGGTGGTCTTTGGAACTCTCTGCCACAGAGGGTAGTTTGAGGCCAGTTCATTGGTATATTTAAGAGTAGAGTTGGATGTGGCCTTGTGGCTAAGGGGATCAGGAGGGTATGGAGAAGAAGGCAGGTACGGGATACTGAGTTGGATGATTCAGATGATTCATAATTGAATGCGGTGCGGCTCGAAGGGCATGAATGGCCTACTCCTGCACCTTATTCTATGTTTTCTATGTTTCTATGTCCCCTGGTTCTTGATTTCCCCTACTATGGGTAAATAGTTATGTAATGTTAACATCCTTTTAATCCTCATGCCAACCATGGATAATTCATGTTTTTGTTTGTTTTTCGTGCATTCAAATACTTTTATTATTGTTCTTGATGTCAGATGTATAGGAAGAAGATGCGAGCGCAGAAAAAATGTCTGTGAAAGCAAATGATAAAATATAGAACTTCCTGAAGAAATTCCACAAGAGAAAGGTAAATAAAATCTTTTGCTGGATTTTGAGATATCCATAAGAAACAGCAATTTATTGGGACTGAACATAATACTTGAAATTAAAGTAGCCATCTTCATAATTTTGATGCATATTATGGTGATAATTTTGAAAGCCTTTTTCTAGGTTTCTCACCATTTATCTGAATCAATGGTACTTTTATTGTCTCGCTGTACATAGGGCATTAGATCGTGAAACTCATGTTTTGTACACTGTTTAGTGACAATCTTGTTGTGAATGGGACCAACCATGCTTAAGTACAAGACTGTGAAGATTTAGATCACATTGATGGCACCACACGAGAGGTGTCGCATGTTTCCAGCCTCATCTGTGCCCTTCAAGTTATGAATTGGGGCTGAAAATCTACGAACACTCGCCCTACTTCGTTTAAGTTTAATTGTGGCTACTGTGAATGTGGCAGGGGGACAGAGATTTGAAACATGAGAAAATTATGTGCCAGGGCAGGGAGGCCATTCGGCCCTTCGAGCCAGCACCGTCATTCATTGTGATCATGGCTGATCGTTCCGCTATCAATACCCCGTGCTGCACTTGTCCCCTATCCCTTGACTCATTAGCTCCTAGAGCTCTATCAACTTCTCTAAATCCATCCAGTGACTTGGCCTCCACTGCCCTCTGTGGCAGGGACTTCCATAAATTCACAAACTCTATGGGTTAAAAAAAGTTTTTTTTCACTTCAGTCTTAAATGACCTCCCCTTTATTCTAAGGCTGTGCCCATGGTTCTGGACTCACCCAACAATGGGAGCATTTATCCTGCATCT
Source organism: Okamejei kenojei (assembly GCA_035221665.1). Taxonomy (NCBI): domain Eukaryota; kingdom Metazoa; phylum Chordata; class Chondrichthyes; order Rajiformes; family Rajidae; genus Okamejei; species Okamejei kenojei. Next base: position 9,203 of record JAVHYY010000815.1, read on the forward strand.
AGCTTGTCAGTCTTTTATAAAATTTTATATGTTTCTATAAGATCCCCCCCTCATCCTTCTAAACTCTAGTGAATACAAGCCTAGTCTTTTCAATTCATTTCCTCATATGAACACCGCGTTGTTTGTGTTGGGTGTGCCATCTAGGGAATCAATCTCGTGAAACTCGCTGCACCGAGTCAATCACAAGGATGTCACTTCCTCACCAATTATTGGAGACAAAACTGTACACAATAATCCAGATGTGGTCTCATAGAGCCCTCTACAACGCATGCAGCAAGGAACCTCTTTACTCCTGTACTGAAACCCTTTTGTTATCGAAGGCCAACACCTTTCCATTATAGCTTTCTTCACTGCCTGCTGTACCTGCACGCAACTTTCAGCGACTGGTGTACCAAGGACACCCACGGTCTCGCTGTACCTCCCCTTACCTAAAAAACTAACCCCATTGAGATAAATAATCTGCCCCCCTTGTTTTTGCCGCCAAAGTGGATAACCTCACATTTATCTATATTTACTGCATCTGCCAAGCATCTGCCCACTCATTAACCTGTCCAGGTCCCCTGCAAACCTCCCTAACATCCTCTTCACAGATTCACACTGCCACCCAGCTTAGTGTCATCCGCAAACTAGTGCTAGCGTTGCTCCTATTTCCCTTTCCACAATCATTCTCAATATTATATAGTAAACCTTTGCAGCCCCTACACACGAGCCTTGCGGCATCTCCACTTGCCACTGCCTGCCATTCTGACAAGGACCCCGTTCACTCCTATACTTCTGCCAACCAATTTTCTATCCATGTCAACACCCTTACCCCAATCATGTGCTTAATTTAGTCACCAGTCTCCATGCGGGACCTTATCAATAGGCTTACTTGAAAGTCTAGATACACTACATCCACGGGCACCCCCTTCATCTCATTTTACTGTCACATGCTCAAAAAATTACAGAGTCAAGCATGACTTCCTTTCATAATATCATGTTGACTTGGACCAATCCTTTTACTGCTATTCCAAAATGCTGTTTGTTATCCTCTTTAATAATTGACCTCCAGCATCTTTCCACCACCGAAAGTCAGGCTAACTGGTCTGTAGACTTCCCCGTTTTCTCTCTAGCTCCTTTTTGAAAAATGTGGGTGATAACATTAGCTAACCTCCAATCCACAGGAAATGATCCTGAATTACTGAACATTGGAAAATGATCACCCATGTGTCCACTATTTATAGAGCACTCCCTGAGGACCCTGGGATGCAGCCATCAGTTCATGGGGATTTATCATCCTTCAGTCCATTAGCCTACCCAATACTATTTCTTGCCTAATGAAATTTCTTTCTGTTCCTCTACCCCCTTAGATCTTCTGTTCCAGTACTCTAGGAGAATGTTTTTGTCCTCCTTAGTGAAGACAGATCCGAAGTACCGATTCAAACTCTTATGCCATTTCCTTGTTGCCCATAATTATTTCTCCGTGTCTGCGTCAAGGGTTCCCACATTTTGACTTTGCTACTTTTTTCCCTTTAAAATATCTAAAGAAGCTTTTTACTGTCCTTCTTTATATTTTGCCGAGTGTTCCCTCATACTTCATCTTTTCAGCCGTATTGCCCGTTTTGTTTCCTTCTGTTGTCCTATGAAATTTTTCCAATCCTCTGGCTTCCTGCTACTCTTTGCTGTGTTATACAATCTCTCTTCTTAGTTTTATTCTAGCCGTAAATCTTTCTCTTGTCAGCCACGGTTGTCTGCCTACTCCCCTCAGATTGAGACCTCTCACACTCCCAGTAGACTCAAGAACACTCCTCTGTGTGAAATCAAAAGGGGTTCCAAAATGGTACTTCTAGAGTCAGGAAGATCACTAATCCTTGTTGCCAAGGATAGCCTCGGAGCGTTGTCTTAATCAAAAACTGGCAGATCAGCACCACCGTCTTTCTTACAGCAGCACATTTGTTCTATGACAGTATGGATTGATCTCTCGTACCTCACGGGATAGCACTTGCATGAGACTCAGCATTCGGGAGCCTGGGCACTCGGCCAACCCACTCGTACTCCTAGAAAAAACAACAACCTCAGCAACACAGCACAAGGTCATTGTCAGAATTGAAGAAAGACCAGCAACTTTCTGAAAGTTCACAGACCACTACGCAAGCTGGTCTCCGTCACACACCCCTCTCCGGGATGACACCACCGCCAGGATCAATGCCGGGGATGGATCCCGAAACCCCTGACCGCAACAAGCAGCCACTGAATGGCTGGGTCTCCTTTGCATCTCCCATCACCCTCCACATCTGGACCTGGGGAAGAAAAAAACAAGAGGCACCCCAGGGCCCATGGTACTACTGGCATCCCTGGAATCTGAAAGGGGATTGCCACCAGAATAGTCCCGATCTCCATAACCCCCAGAGAATCTCCCACTTGCTTTTAGACTCTCCCCTCGCACATACTCAGCTGCCGAGGCAGCACACCCCCCAGACCTCCTTTGGCTCTGATGCAGGGGAGCACACAGACTGGAACGCTAAAGCCCTGAACCTTTCCCTTCGGGGCTGACTCTGCTCATCCCCATCTCTGGGGGCACACTACACAGGGAAGCTAATCATCTGGCATGCCAAAACTCTCAATAGCCTCTGAAACGAGGGGACCTCCACCGACCCAGAGGGAAAGGAGGAGTATGGTCTGAGTGCAGGTAGATGGGACTAGCGGAAAATAAAATGGTCGGCACGGGACTGGAAGGGCCCGTGAGTGAGGGCCTGTTTCCGTGCTGTAATTGTTATATGGTTATATGGTTATATAGGTCAGATTGAGCAGAGTCGAGGATCAAACCTGGGTCTCTGGTGTTGTGGGGACAGCAACTCTACACTACCATTGTGCCAACTGCGCCTTCCTTCCATGCACGGTAAACCAATCACAGATTAGCCAACCGGTTTGCAGAGCCGTTACATTTAGTATATCCAAGGTGTGAAGCAGTGTAGATATTTTATGGGGGTAATTGTGTTTTTTTTTTTAATATTTTTATTAGAAGTCATTTACATATCATAACCAAAACACGATTTGTTTACCAGTTCATTTAAACACAGATTATTTTGTTATTAGATTTTTTTTGAAAGATAGATCTATAGAGAGAAAGAAATAAGGGAGAGAAAAAGGAAAACTATAAGATAGTAGAAAACGGAAGGGAGAAAAAATAAATAAAAAAGATTATCAATAACCAATTTTGGTGAGAGGTCATAGATTAAAGAGAAGTGATTATCATCAGTCCTGGATTCAAGTTTCAGCCAAGCTTCAGTGCTGAACCGATTTACCCTTTCAGAAAAATCAATAAATGGAGACCATATTTCTAGCAAATAGTTTGATTTGTGAATTAAGAACGTCCATTTTTTTCCAAATGTGAAGGTCTCATTCATTTCCATAATCCACGTTTTAATTGTCCGTGTTGTTGGGTTTTTCCAAAAGTTAATATTTAATTTTTTTCCAATTTATACTATAATCAAGGAAATATCTTAGGTTTATTTTAGGTTTTATGTTTTCGTTCTGACATTCCTTATTATTAGTTTGGATCGGTGTCCAATTGGATCATTAGCAACCCCAGAAAATAATGTAAAAAAAAATATCCATCCAAAATTTTTATTTTTATACAGTTTAGAAAAGTATGTATTATACTGAAAAGTTTAATGAAAATTATAATATGAAAAGTTTAGGAAATAAATTTAGAAAAATTCTGTTTAATTTTGTTGTAGAATAGTGCGGTTATGTAGTACTTTAAATGTTATTAAGGAGGTGTAACTGTCATTTAACGAGCATTGATGTATATGTTATGTAAACTTTCTCATCTATATATTTCATTATGGGTGGAGCCCAAGTGAATTTCTCCATGCTTGTCTATGTAGTTCCCGTCGATGGGACCTCACTATCTAAAATGATTATTATAGATGTGAGATTAAATTTTTCTGTGTTAGGATGTTTTATTCAAACATTCGTACAAGGATTTCTGGTTCCCAAGTCTTCTATATTTCTTGTTGTATGTGATTTAACATCATCTCTGGTTGATAAATAATATCTAAAATCAAATACTATTGAGTGTCGTCCATAATTGCTGTTGTAACTCCTGAACATGAAAGAAAAATGGTTTTTGGTAAAGTGTTTCATCTTTTTAATTCCCATGGGTTTTTCCATTGTACAAAATCCTTTATCCAGAACACGATCTGTTTAAATGAAGATTATTTCCAAGGGGAGGATGAGTGATAATATTCCATTTTAAAGTCATTGTTTAATTGTTTCCAGTTTTTGTTTACCCACTATCCACGAATTTGTCGGATTGTTACGTATGTTTTTAAATTCAATTTTTTATCGGGTAACAAGATTGAGGCCATTTCAAAAGGTAAACAATCTTCCTTTTTCCATCTTTAAACCAGTGGTTTGTTGATTATATCTTTCCAACCAGAATGGTACAATTTTAATATTAATGGACAAAAGTAAAATAATATTTGGTAAACACTAAACCTCCATTATCTTGGATTTACATAAAGATGTTTAGACTTATTCTATGGTTCTTGTATCGCCCAAATACATACTTGTAACAATAGAATCAAGTTATTTAAGATTTATATATTTTTGGGATATATATCAGGAAATTGATGAATTAAGTACAGTAAATTGTGGAAGGAAAGATCATTTTATGGCATTAATTCTACCAAGCATAGCGATGGGAAAGTGTTTTCAATAATGCGGTTTATTAAGTAAAGAGGTTTTTTTTTTTAATTAATGGTTTTCGATTGTTACACAAACCTGAGTATCACACAAGAAGTTTACATGAAGAATTATTTACATGGGGCGAGAGAGCTACATGCATCCAATTTTAAAGTCATTATTTAATTGTTTCTAGTTTGTTCGACCACTATATATTATCGGATTTTTCATATATGTTTTTTAATTCATTGTATAGGGGTTAACAAGGTTGAGCAATTTCAATAAAGGGTAATACAATTTCCTTTTTCTTTTTTTGACTCCAGCATGTTGTTGCTCTATTTCCAACAGCAGGACATTTTTCCTTTAATGCCCACCCCTCCCCCCCCCAAGTCACACACCATATTTGGAACCTAATCCTCATTCATCTTGGATTATAAATGTTTTGGGACTTTTTTTAGGGTTCTTGTAGAGGTCCAAAATATTACTTGTAGCCAATAGAATCAAGTTTATAAATATATATTTTTTGGAATTATGAATTGTGAAATAAGATACAGTAATGGTGAAGAAAATATTTTTATGGCATAATTATCAAGCATGGGGATGGGAGTGTTTTCCAATACTGACTATTCCTATTGCATAGTTTATTAAGATTAAATTAGGGAATGTTTATATTCCATGGGTTTTCCATTGTACACAAACCCTAAACAAGCAAGGTTTAAATGAAGAATTATTAGATAGTGGTGAGAAGCTGTGATTTTTAAAATTATCCAATTTTAAAAGTCCATTTTTAATTGTTTCCTAGTTTGTATACAATATATATTATCGGATTTTCACTATAAGTTTTTTATTCAATTTTATAGGGGTTAACAAGGTTGAGCCAATTTCAAAAGGTAAACAATCTTCCTTTTCCATTTTTGACCAGCCTGGTGTTGATCCATAATCTTCCAACCAGAAGGTCATTATTTTTGTTTTTAATATTAACTGACCAAAGTAAAAATAAAAATATTTGGTAAACCTAATCCTCCATTCATCTTGGATTTACATAAAATGTTTTGACTTATTCTATGGTTCCTTGTAATCCCAAATAATCTTGTACCAATAGAATCAAGTTTTTAACTATATTTTTTGGGATTTATAGCGGAATTGATTGAAATAGTACAGTAATTGTGGAAGGGAAAATCATTTTTATGGCAGTAATTCTACCAGCATTGCAATGGGAAGTGTTTTCCAATACTGAATATTTCCTATGCAGTTTATTAAGTAAAAGAGGAATGTTTTTACCTTCCATGGGTTTTCCATTTGTACACAAACCTTTATCCAACAAGAAGGTTTGAATGAAGTTATTTAGAATGGGGAGGAAGGAGTGATAAATTATCCAATTTTAAAGTCATTTTTAATTGTTTCCTAGTTTGTAGACCACATACCACTATATATTATCGGATTCTCACTATAAGTTTTTTTAATTCAATTTTATAGGGGTTAACAAGGTTGAGGCCAATTTCCATCTTCCTTTTCCATCTTTGACCAGCCTGGTTGTTGATCCATATCTTCAACCAGAAGGTCATATTTTTAATATTAAACTTAAATGACCCAAGTAAAAATAAAATATTTGGTAACCTAATTCCTCCATTCATCTTGGATTTACATAAATGTTTTGACTTATTCTTATGGTTCTTGTATCCCAAATAATACTTGTACCTATAGAATCAAGTTTTTAAATATATATTTTTGGGATATATTATCGAGAATTGAAAATAAGTACAGTAATTGTGGAAGGAAATCATTTTTATGGCATTAATTCTACAAGCATATGCAAATGGGAAGTGTTTTCCAATACTGAATATTCCTATGCAGTTTATTAAGTAAAGAGGGCAAGTTTTTTTTTTAATTCGCTCCATGGGTTTTCCATTGTTATCCATTGTACAAACCTTTTATCCAACACAGAAGGTTTAAATGAAGAAATTTACAATGGGGAGAAGGAGTGATAAATTATCAATTTTAAAGTCATTTTTAATTGATTTTAGTTTGTATACCACGTATATATTATCGGTTTTCTCACTATAAGTTTTTTTTAATTCAATTTTATAGGGGTTAACAAGGTTGAGCCAATTTCAAAAGGTAAACAATCTTCCTTTTCCATTTTTGACCAGCCTGGTTGTTGATCCATATCTTCCAACCAGAAGGTCATATTTTTAATATTAAACTGACCAAAGTAAAATAAATATTTTGGTAAACCTAATCCTCCATTCATCTTGGATTTACATAAATGTTTTGACTTATTCTATGGTTCTTGTAATCCCAAATAATACTTGTACCAATAGAATCAAGTTTTTAAATATATATTTTTGGGATATATTCGGAATTGATTGAAATAAGTACAGTAATTTGTGGAAGGAAAATCATTTTTATGGCATTAATTCTACAAGCATAGCAAAACTGGGAAGTGTTTTCCAATACTGAATTTTACCTATGCAGTTTATTAAGTAAAAAGAGGATTTTTTTTAATTCCATGGGTTTCCATTGTACACAACCTTTATCCAAACACAGAAGGTTTAAATGAAGAATTATTTACAATGGGGGAGAAGGAGTGATAAATTATCCAATTTTAAAGTGTCATTTTTAATTGTTTCCTAGTTTGTATACACTTATATATTATCGGATTTTTCACTATAAGTTTTTTAATTCAATTTTATAGGGGTTAACAAGGTTGAGCCAATTTCAAAAGGTAAACAATCTTCCTTTTCCATTTTTGACCAGCTGGTTGTTGATCCATATCTTCCAACCAGAAGGTCATATTTTTAATATTAACTGACCCAAAGTAAAATAAATATTGGTAAACCTAATCCTCCATTCATCTTGGATTTACATAATGTTTTGACTTATTCTATGGTTCTTGTAATCCCAAATAATACTTGTACCAATAGAATCATGTTTTTAAATATTATTTATGGTCGATATATATCGGAATTGATTGAAATAAGTACAGTAATTGTGGAGGAAAATCATTTTTATGGCATTAAACAAGCAATTCTAAGTGTTTTCCAAGAATATCCTTGCAATGGGATGTTTTTTAATTCCATGGGTTTTCCATTGTACACAACCTTTATCCAAACACAGAGGTTTTTAAAATGAAGATTTATTTACTGACCCCCTCAAGGAGTATAAATTTTCCAAATTTTATCATTTTTAATTGCAGTTTATAACCCACTATTAAGGATAAAAAGTTTTTTATTTCAATTTGGGGGTTAATTGAGCCAATTTCAAAAGGTTCAATCCTTCCTTTTCCATCTTGGACCGCCTTTGTAGATCCATATATTCACAACCAGGGTTTTTTTTAATATTAACCATAAAATAAAATATTTGTAACTGACCTTTGTATCTAGTAAAATGTTTTTGATTTACAATGGTTCAGTGATCCCAAATATTATCCAATTTTCTAAAGTCATTTTTAATTGTTTCCTAGATACCAACTATATATTATCGGAATTGATGCACTCTCGTATCCAGTATTTGGGCAAGTGGATATTCCCCATTTGTACCAAATAGAATCAAGTTTCCATATATCGGAATTGCAATTTATTCAGTACCCAACAATGCCAGCGATATGAATAGTAGTTGATTTAAACGGGCGACCCCAAATGGTAAGATTTTCTTATTCTATGGTTCTTGTAGTACCAATAGAATCAAGTTTTTAAATATATTTTTTTGGGATAAAATAAATTGAAGTACAGAAATTGTGAAGAAATCATTTTTATGGCATTAATTCTACCAAGCATTGCATGGGTTTTTTCCAATACTGGACAGTTTATTAAGTAAACGAGGAATAAATTTTTTCCATTGTAACAACCTTTATCCAACACAGAAGGTTTAAATGAAGAATTATTTACAATGGGGAGAAGGAGTGATAAATTATCCAATTTTAAAGTCATTTTTAATTGTTTCCTAGTTTGTATACCACTATATATTATCGGATTCTCCACTATAATTTTTTTAATTCAATTTTATAGGGGTTAACAAGTTGAGCCAATTTCAAAAGGTAAACAATCTTCCTTTTCCATCTTTGACCAGCCTGGTTGTTGATCCATATCTTCCAACCAGAAGGTCATATTTTTAATATTAACTGACCAAAAGTAAAATAAAATATTTGGTAACATGACAAACAACAGTGGACCCAACACAGATCCCTGAGGCACCCCACTGGTCACCGGCTTCCAACCTGACAAACAGCCATCCACCATTGCTCTCTGACATCTCCCATTCAGCCACTGTTTAATCCATCTTGCTACTCCGCAATTAACACCCAAAGATTGAACCTTCTTAACCAGCCTTCCATGGGGAACCTTGTCAAAAGCCTCACTGAAATCCATATAGACAACATCCACTGCTTTACCCTCATCAATTTCCTAGTTACCGCTTCAAAAAATTCAAGAAGTTTGTCAAACATGACCTTCCAGGCACAAATCCATGTTGACTGTTCCTGATCAGACCCTGTTGTTTGTCATGTACATCAATGATCTGGATGATGGGGTGGAAAATTGGATAAGTAAGTATGCAGATGATACTAAGATAGGTGGTGTTGTGGATAATGAAGTAGATTTTCAAAGTCTACAGAGAGATTTGGGCCATTTGGAAAAGTGGGCTGAAAGATGGCAGATGGAGTTTAATGTTGTTAAGTGTGAAGTGCTACATCTTGGCAGGACAAATAAAAATAGGACGTACATGGTAAATGGTAGGGAATTGAGGAATGCTGTGGAACAGAGGGATCTAGGAATAACTGTGCATAGTTCCTTGAAGATGGAATCGCATGTAGATAGGGTGGTAAGAAAGCCTTTGGTGTGCTGGCCTTTATAAATCAGAGCATCGAATATAGGAGTAGGGAAGTAATGTTAAAATTGTACAAGGCATTGGGAAGACCAATTCTGGAGTATGGTGTACAATTTTGGTCGCCTAATTATAGGAAAGATGTCAACAAAATAGAGAGCGTACAGAGGGAGATTTACTAGAATGTTGCCAGGGTTCCAGCAACTATGTTACAGAGAAAGGTTGAACAAAGTTAGGTCTTTATTCTTTGGAGCGCAGAAGGTTAAGGGGGACTTGATTGAGGTCTTTAAAATGATGAAAGGGATAGACAGAGTTGACGTGGATACGTTTTTCCCCATTGAGGGTAGGGAAGATTCAAACAAGAGGGCAAGACATGAGAATTAAGGGACAGAAGTTTAGGGGGGTAAACGTGGAGGGGGAACTTCTTTACTCAGAGGGTGGTGGCTGTGTGGAATGAGCTTCCAGCAGAAGTGGTGGAGGCAGGATCGATTTTAACATTTAAAAGTAAAGTGGATAGGTATATGGACGTGAAGGGAATGGAGGGGTATGGTCTGAGTGCAGGTAGATGGGACTAGGGCAAACAAAATGGTCGGCACGGACTGGAAGGGCCGAGAGGGCCTGTTTCCGTGCTGTAATTGTTATAATGGTGTTATATGGTTATATGGTGTTATAATTAGTTTGTACTTTTGGGGCTGTTCAGAAAATGTTATTCTTCTACTTTTAACTTCGTATATTTCTCATTTATCCATGTTTGCAGAACAAATCAAGCAGAATGCTTGCCAGCACATGCCAAACATTGCTGGCAAGCGCAAAAGTAGATGATTGACACATGGGTTACGGTGATCTTATTTTGGAAGTGATCTATATCATAATGCAGGTAAAGTTCACAAGTTATGGGAGTAGATTGGGCTATTTGGCCCATTGGGTCCACTGCCATTCAATCATGGCTGATCTCTGCCTACTAATCCCATTTTTCCAGCCTTCTCCCCATCTCCCTTGACACCCGTTCTAATCAAGAATGTGTCTATCTCCGCCTCAATATCCACTGACTTGGCCTCCACAGCCCTCTGTGGCCAAAAATTCCACAGATTAAATACCATCTGAAAAAAAGTTCTTCCACCTCCTCCTTCTAAAAGAGTGCCCTTTAATTCCGAGGCTATGACCTTTGGTCCAAGATTCTCCCACCGGTGAAACATTATATAGCCTGCGACTGGATGTTAAGTATCCCAACAGGGTTTGGGAGGAAGCTACTAGCTAGATACAGACAGATCAAAACCCTGAGAACAGGTGAACAAAGAAAAACTGTGAAAATGGTCACATGATGAACATCGGGTGAGAACAGAGCAGCACGTAATTTAATTGCCAGGCAGTATAGCCTTGTGAAGATAAGGTGGCTGGGAACGGCCATTTTGCAAAGGAACTGTATGACGAGAATGAAAATGTTGATAAGGAACAAAGATGTGTTTTGTTTATTCAGCACTTGGATGAGTAACAACTCAAAACGATTGACTTTAGAATTGTGAGAGCCTTGGGTTAGGAAAAAGGCTTCCTTTAGGAGATTGAAGGAAAATTAGTATAAAAGAAGGGCGGTCTGAGACATGGGCAGCGACCACCGGGGAACAACCATCACAAGAAGGTGGGACCTGAGTTCAAAGCTCATTGATGACAAACCCCCTACCAACAGAGTGAATCTGTCGAATTCATTCATAGGGGCAATATCTGACTGATTTAGTTTAAGAAGTGATAAGTTGAAATAGTAAAGTAAAGGAGAGGTTATTAGAAGTCAAGTGTTTGCATGCATGTTTTAAGTTACTCGAGTGTTAATAAAGATTGTTGTAATAAACTAAATTAAAACTCGGTTTAGAGTCTTGTTTGACACGTCAGTTGATACCCCCGATAGAGGTAATAGGGTCACCAGTCGTTTCCAAATTCACTCCATCTATGCCTTTCATTATTCTGTAAGTTTCAATGTGATTCCCCCTCATCCTTCAAAACTCCAGTGAATAGAGGCCCAGTACTGTCAAACGCTAATATATTAACCCACTCATTCCTGAATCATTCTTGTAAACCTCCTCTGGACCCTCTCCAGAGCGAGCACATACTCAGATATGGGGTCCAATTTTGCCCACAGTACTCCAAATGCAGGCTGACCCCGCCTTACAGAGCCTTAGCTTTGTATCTCTCCTTATAGAGCCTGAGCATTGTCTTGCGTAAAGGTTTATAGTTACGTCTGCCAACTACTCTTTTTCACTTTTATTGATTAAGACTCTGTTCCTTCAATTTTTCATTCTCACTGACTTTTTGTTCTCTTGTATATCTGGATTATTTCTTTAAGGCAAACATTAAGGAATTATTTAACTTCTCTGCCATTCCCCATTTTTAATTCTCCTGTCTCAGCCTGTAAGGGCCCACACCTGCCATATTTAGCATTTTCTTCCTGCAGTCCATTTTATGTTCTCACCATTCGAGGCATGGAAACTGGCCTTTCGGCCCACCTATCCTTGCCAAGCGTGATTATTTCTTGTCCCATTTGTTCACATTTGGCCCATATCTCTTCAAATCTTTCCTATCCACATGTGCCTGTCTACGTGTTTTTTAAATGCTGTTATAGTACTTGTTTTAACTAACTCCTCTGGCAGCTCATTCTATATACGCACCATCCTGTGGAAATGGTCGACCCTCCAGTTCCTCTTGAATATTGCCCCTCACCTTAAATCTATGTCCCCCTGGTTCTTGATTTCCCCTACTCTGGGTAAAAGGTTGTGCATTCATCCTCATGATTTTGCACACCTTGTCTTGTATTCCATCTGGCATTTCTTTATCAATTTATGGGTTCTCCTTTGAGTTTTAAATGCTCCCATTCTTCAGGTCAAAAACTATATCTGACAAGTTATGTGCTTGTTAACACTCCCTTTAATTCCTCATGCCAACCATGGATAATTCACAGTGTTTTATTTGTTCTTGATGTCAGATCAAAGGGCAGATGCCAAAACGGAAAGATAAAATAGTGCCCTTTGAAGATGATCTAGTAAATGATGAACCTGGTGAAGCAATTCCACACATTGTGCAAGGTAAATAAAAATAATTTTAGTCTGAGATATCCATAAGGAAACAGCAATTTATTGGGAACTGAATATAATACTTGAAATTAAGTAGCCACCAAAAGATGCATAATTTTGAAAGCCTTTTTCTATGTTTCTCACATTTAATGATTCAATGGTATTGTATTGTCTCGTGTACCTAGGTAGAGTGAAACTCATGTTTTGTACACAGTTTAGTAACAATCTTGTTGTGAATGGGACCCAACCATGCTAAGTACAAGACTGTGAGATTAGTAGATCACATTGAGGCACGACACGAGAGTCGCCATGTTTCCAGCCACATCTTGTGCCCTTCAAGTTCAGTTATTTAAAATAACATGGCCATTTGGAACGGCTCCTGATCTAATTTGAATTTGGAAAAGGGAAGGATGGAGAGAGAGGGAAACCAAGGGTTATTTGAAATCAATATTCATACCGCTACTCAAGTGAAATGTGTGGTGCTGTTCCTCCAATTTGTGCAGGGCTTGTCTCTGACATTGGAGGAGGCCCAAGCCAAAAAGGTCAGCATGGGAATGGGAGGGGGAATTAAAGTGTTCAGCAATTGGGAGATCAGGTAGGTTTAGGTAGACTGAGCAGAGTCGGGGATCGAACCTGGGTCTCTGGTGTTGTGGGACAGCAACTCTACCATCTGTGCCACTGTGCCTTCTCTGCATGGAAACCCAATCACAGATTAGCCAACCGCTTTGCAGAGCGGTTACATGTAGTATCCCAAGGGTGAAGCAGTGTGACTATTCTCATTGGGTAGTTGCATTTTTTAAATGGAAAGTCATACATTGTCTGAGCTGTCAAAAAATTAATATTATTAATTTAATTAATTTAGTATTAAGAAATGGAATTAGTCCAAATAATGCCTAGAGTAATGCAATGTGATAAATGCCATTAGAGCTCAATATACAACAGATATCTTTGCAAACTGTGACTTACATCTTAATGCAGGGTCATAGTTTGTAAGTTGATTGGAAAAACTCAATGGCTTGTTTTCTGAAGAATTTTGATTAGTATAATTAGTTTGTACTTTTGGTGCTGATCAGAGATGTTATCCTTCTACTTTTAACTTGGTATATTTCTCATTTATCCTTGTTTGCAGAACATATCGATCAGAATGCTTGCCAGCAATTGCCAACATTGCTGGCAAGCGCAAGAGTAACCAGCGATACCTGGTTATTCATTTGCAGGTATTCTGTCGCTTAATCTTAAAATGTGTCCCTTTCATTCCTTTCATATTCGTGGCAAGCTCATAGAACATTATGATGACTTTGTTGCACTGCTGAATAGCGGAACATCCTGTGGGGGGTTGAAAAGCACCTCTTCCATGACTTCACCCAGGCTGAAGCAAAAGTAGAACTTCAGATATTAGGCTTACTTGGCAAATATCTGACTGGGCCTTGGATTGAAGCGCTTCTACACTTCAAGTCAGAATCAGATCAACCATGTTGATGGCATCAAAGTGGTTAAAGGGGTGATTGCTGCTCTAAAGGACGCCACCGAAAATCCAGAGAACTTGATATTGGCAAGGGAAGATTTCTTCGGTGAGGAGGTACATCTTGACGCCACATTGGCAAAACTTCGGGAGCTACCAGTACATCCACTGTTCAGTTCAAAGATGAGGAGCTGTCATCACTGTGTTGGAGAGGCAGTATAGTAAATACTTTGAACTTGATGTAACTGGGAAACTGAAGGAGGAGACTGCATCAGCAAGATCACATAACATTGATGCGGAGAAGATAATGGGGATGTTTAGCTCATCGAAACAGAAATCTCCCAATGCCACCATGTGCTATTTGTCATGTAGGATGCGGGCCTGCAAGAATAGAACAGTCAATTTTACTTCGGAGTCACGTGAGTGACTACGTGAAGAACCCGCCTCACGCTGGCAACGGCATGACGTCAACGCTGACGGCGGAAGGAGGAGCTGCAGTAAGGAGTAGCTCCTCGCAGCGGTCGGAACGGCCCCGCAGGTAAGTGCAGCAAAGTTGCGATGTTTTTAGCGGACGCTGGGTAGGTCCAGCAGTAATAGTTATGTAAAATCAAGTCAGAGTCAAGTTAAGTGCTGGATAGGACAGATTATGAAGTAAAGGAAAATTCGCGGGTAAAGTGCTTCCTGGGGTGAAAAATAAATATACGGGAAAGCTAGTGCGGAGCCGGTTCCGATACCGGTGGCCGCAGATATACCCGTTAGCGAATTATTTTCCAAAAATGATAACCACGGAAAGAAATGCTCCCGAAAATGGAAAAAAAAATAAATAAATAAAATAAAAAATCTGAGAGGCCCGTGGTTTTGATGACTCTGATATTTGAAAGTCCTCCAGATAATTAAACTATGTGGAACTAATTATGGAGCATATGGAGAAAGTTCTCCAAATAATTATGAGACTAGGGTCACAGTACCCAGATGAATCCCAAAAAAATCCCTGAGGGGTTTAATTATTCTGAATATGGCTGTGGGCCTAATTGGGAGTTGGAACTCCTGGACCCAGGATTTGGGCCGGAAGAAGTCTCATGGGATGAAATCCCAATTGATTTAGGGCTGCAGAAGGCAGACCCTGTTGATGGTGATTTGCATTTGAAAGCACACCACAAAATAAATAAAAAAGAAAAAAGAAAAAAAAAAAAAAAAAAAAGGCCAAATGTGCCTGGGATAGCAAAATAATTTGCTATATATGAAGGAAGTGGTGAGGCTATGGAAGAAAACCTAGCTGCCAACATATATATATGGTATCTCACCAACTTCATGTTTCTGTGATGATTGAAATATTAAAATTGCACAGCACAAGAAATTGTGCCTCATTGGAAGTGCCTACGGTTTATCCGTTGATATGGGCATCCATGACCCCAAATATGAGAGCGTCAAGTAGTGAGGTTCAAAAATCCTCACAAATTATTCTGCTGCTATTATGGCTTTTGCGGAGATGAATAAAAATAAAAAATATAATTAAAAAAATACGCTATTGTGCAATTCTTTCTATGAAATTTTGTATGAGGTAAATGGCTATTTGGCCCATTTTTCACCCAAGGTTTGCATACCTGTGTCGAGCAAGTGGTGTTTAAAGCTCCTGGTTGTCTGTTTGGAGTAATCTGCCTAAATTATTAAAATTGGATGAAAAGTTAAATATTTTAGCTGCATGAAATCTTTGTCTTTGGACAAAAAGGTATTTTTCGCCCAGAGGGGATTTGTTTTTGGAAATAGAGGCAGAAATATGTCAAAGAAGTCTTATTGTACTGCACAGCCAAATACTTACCCGAATTGGGGGGGGGGGGGGGGGGAAGGAGACCACCACGCTCATATGGAGAGGAATTAAAAGATTTGTTCTATGCTTAAAGAAACTGCGGATTAATCTCCAGTTAGAGGGAGATTACAAAAAGTTTATAAAGACTGGCTTACTATTACTTTTGATCGGTATATATTACAAGCAGTTTCATTAACCACTATTACTTTTAAAGAAGGGGTTAATCCTCCTGTACAGAATAAACCTGCTTATGTTTTCGTGTTTCTGCAATTGAAAAAGCAGAGATTAATGTCCAAATTGCCCAATTATCTGGAAAAGGGGTAATGGGAAAAAACTTATGAACACGAGCATCAATTTGTTTTAATATTTTAGAAGGAATAAAGATGGCGGTTGCAGAAGTATTCTGGACCTTACAGATCTAAATAAGTTTGTAGAATACAAACATTTTAAAATGGAGACATTGAATACTGCAAAATATTTAATTCAGCAGGTTGTTATATGGCTAAGATTGATGAAAAGACGACTATTATTCTGTACTATGCATCAGTTTTTCGGTGGTACTTAAAATTTAATTGGTTGGGACAATTATGGCAGTTAAGCTTTGCCAAATTGGGGGGGGGGGAAGGAGAATTGGGGGGGGGGAAAGGAGACCACCACGCTCATATGGAGAGGAATTAAAAGATTTGTCCTATGCTTAAAGAAACTGCGGATTAATCTCCAGTTAGAGGGAGATTACAAAAAGTTTATAAAGACTGGCTTACTATTACTTTTGATCGGTATATATTACAAGCAGTTTCATTAACCACTATTACTTTTAAAGAAGGGGTTAATCCTCCTGTACAGAAGAAACCTGCTTATGTTTCGTGTTTCTGCAATTGAAAAAGCAGAGATTAATGTCCAAATTGCCCAATTATCTGGAAAAGGGGTAATGGGAAAAACTTATGAACACGAGCATCAATTTGTTTTAATATTTTAGAAGGAATAAAGATGGCGGTTGCAGAAGTATTCTGGACCTTACAGATCTAAATAAGTTTGTAGAATACAAACATTTTAAAATGGAGACATTGAATACTGCAAAATATTTAATTCAGCAGGTTGTTATATGGCTAAGATTGATGAAAAGACGACTATTATTCTGTACCTATGCATCAGTTTTTCGGTGGTACTTAAAAATTTAATTGGTTGGGACAATTATGGCAGTTAAGCTTTGCCAAATGGACTGAGTTCAGCTCTTAGACTCTTTACGAAACTGTTGAAACCAGTTTAGCCCAATTAAGAGCACAAATGCACATTATTATGGCTTATCTCAATGACATTCTGATCATTAGTGATTATCAAGAGTCAGCTGAGAACTCAGTTTCAGTTACTAAAGCTTTGTGGTAAGCTAGGGTTCTTGATTCATCCAATTAAGTCCAGCTGCAGCCAGCACAAAACAATTAACTTTTGGGGTTTGTAATTAACTCAGTGACTATGTTAATAACTTTACCAACCGATAAAGTTGATGATATTTTGGTAACTTGTAATTATCTCATTCAAACCTTAACCTTCCATCCGAGAAATAGCGAAAACCATTGGTAAACTGGTAGCAGCGTTTCCTGCAGTAGAATTTGGTCCATTAAATTATCAAAATCTTCGAAGGACAAGATACGAGCTCTCAAAGAGAAGGCAGGCCACTTGACAGGCCTATGTAATTAACAACAGAAGCTGTGTTGGAAATACAATGGTGGGTTAAAAAATGTCCCACAAGCTGCTAATAAATATCATGATTAAACAGCTGAAATGGTTTTACAAACAGATGCTAGTGCTCTCGGAGGGGGGCAACAGATTCATCCTCCAATTGTGGAGGTAGATGGAAAAGCTCAAGGAAAAAGCGTTTCTTCAAGCTGATGGTATTAACTATTTGGAGTTATTGGGTGCTTTTATGGACTAAAAGCATATTGTTGTGCTAAACAAGGTGTACATGTGTTAATACAGTTAGACAATAATACGGCTGTTGCATATATTTATCACATGGGGGGAGTTAGATCAGTATCATGTGATTGTCTGGTCAATAAATATGGTTAATGGTGTATTGATCGCCAAATATGGATTTCAGCAAGCTACATTCCAGGTAAAGACAATGTGGAGGCAGATAAAAGATCAAGGATATTTAAAGATTATACGGAATGGATGCTTAAGCCAGCAATATTTAAAAATATTATACACCAATTTGGGTTACCAGAAATTGACTTGTATGCATCAAGGCTTAATCATCAATTACCTAAATATGTGTGTCTTGGGAACACGATCCAGATGCAGTAGCAGTAGATGCTGTTTCGTTAAACTGGGGGAAATATGTTCTTTTATGCTTTTCCACCATTTGCTTTGATTCAGAGATGTCTGAAGAAGATAGAACAAGATTCTGCCTCTGGATTGTTGGTAGTTCCAAATTGGCCAACTCAACTTTGGTTCCCAGTAATGCTGAATATGATTAAAGAGCCATATATGTCGATTCCTAACTGTAGTGATTTTGATTCGTCCAGTAACTAAAGAAATTTATCCCTTATATGCATATATGAATTTATTAATCTACAGGTTTTGACCAGACCACTGCAGGAGCTGGGATTATCGGACAAAACGATGGAAATTTTAGTCGCATCATGGCGAGATAGCACACAAAAACAATATATGACACATACTAAGTAATGGGAAGAATTTGCACACAGTCAAATATTTCTTATGATATTGTGAATATTGCAAATGTTTTGGAATTCCTTGCCAATTTGCATTTTGAGCACATTTAAGTTACAGTGCCATTAACACTACACGCAGTGCCTTGTCATCCTATTTAGGACTTATGACTGATCAGAAATCAATTGGGTCACATCCATTAATATCTAGATTCATGAAAGGAATCTTTAACATTAATCCACCCAAACCAAGATACACAGAGATTTGGGATGTGAGCATTGTACTTACTCTACTTAGACAATGGACTCCAATTGAAGGATTGACATTGGAAAGATTAACATTGAAATTAATAATGTTAATGTCACTGGTCTCAGCTCAAAGAGTGCAAACTTTACAAATGTTGCGTTTAGACTGTATGCATGTGACTACAGATAATATTGTGTTCTATGTTTACGAGCTGATCAAACAAAGCAGACCACGGAGATCTGGAGCAAAGGTAACCTTTCAAGCTTATCATATTGATCCTACTTTGTGTGTGGTTAGACATTTGAACCAATATATTAAAGTTACTGAGACTCTTCGAGGAAATGAAAAAACGTTAATGGTTACGCACAAAAAACCACACACAAGAGCTTCAGTTTAAACTATCTCAAAGTGGTTGAAACAGGTGTTGCTTTTAGCGGGAGTAGACACTGAGGTGTTCAAATCTCACTCCACCAGGGCGGCAGCTACGTCCGCGGCGAAGGGGCGGGACGTACCTCTCGAGCATATTTTAAAAATCGCAGGGTGGAGTAAAGAAGAAACTTTTTCAAAGTTCTACAATAAACCTGTTCACACTATGATAAGCTTTGGACACGCGGTGTTGGGATCACTATAATCACCTGCTTTGTTTCCCTATTAATTGCTATAATCAGTGGTGTAGTCACTTCTATCTTTTATCGCTTGTAATCATTTCCCTCAGATATAAGGAGGGTTATTATATGGTCTTTAAGCCATTAACAAAGTTAATTGTGAAAAGAACTAACATTAGTCTGGTTTCTCATGTATGTGTTTACTTAGCCGGACTGTCGTACGGATTAATTCTACGACATAAAAAAACACAGAAAGCTTTAAAATCTTCACGTAGTCACTCACGTGACTCCGAAGTAAATAGTAAGATTAAACAAGAACTTACCAGTTCGAAGTTTGATCGTTATTTTATGAGGACTTACGATGAGGGATTACGTGCCCTCCACTCCCACCCTCATAAAATAAATGATCAAATGGTAGTTCTAAGTCTTTTATGAGCCTTACTATGTTACTCCGGCTTTTGGTGTTCTGTGTTTTTCATGCCGCTGCTTTGAAGTATGCCGTTGCCAGCGTGAGGCGGGTTCTTCACGTAATCCCTCATCGTAACTCCTCATAAAATAACGATCAAACTTCGAACTGGTAAGTTCTTGTTTAATCTTACTATTACCTTGATAATCTCAGGAGCATGGTAGGAAGGAGGTGCTCTGAAAGGCAGTGACATGGGGGAGAGTGCAAAGGAACAGACGGAAGAAAAAACTGAAGGAAATGAGGGCAGAAATCATCAAGCGGCAGAGAGGCAAGGAGCATGCTTGGGAAATGAAGGAGAGGAAAAAAATTGAAAGAGACTGATTTAAACAGAATTCGCAGAGCTTATCCGAATTTGGACTACTACAAATGTGATGATCTACAGGACATTAATGGGAAAGTAGTGGGCAGAAAGGCATGTCATGTGTGCTTTGAAGAGTAAAAACCTGTAGTTTACAATGCCAAAATTGAAAAGTTGAGGAAAAACAAGGTGTACAGAGTTGCTTATTGGTTGCAATCTGAGGAGTATGATGATGCTACTGATTTTGATATACCAATGTACCAGCTAGCAGACCATAAAGACTGGGTCTTTTGTTAGAAATTGTAAATTATTCACCTATGTATAACAGACTTACAGCATATAATACTATAATATTAAAGTTCTGATGTTAAGAATCACATTTTTGAATTTTCAAAGAAGTCTGGGTGTTTATTACTATTTCCATCACAATGGTCAATTTTGTAATTAGCTACAATTAAGTAACTAATTATATGCTTTAATTTCAGGTCATCCAAGTTAGATTGGTTTATATTTGTTTCAGAATGCTTCAATTTATAATAACTGAAACTTTCATTCAGTTCTCTTAATTTTTAAGAAAGTTATAGGCTTTTGACTGTCCTCGATCACAGCTTTGAGTTAAGTCAATGGAAAAGCAATAGGGAACAAGATGCTAATTTCCGAGTGAAAATTGCCTTAACTTTTTAAATACTGAAGATATGAAAGTGAATTAGGTGTCAAATTAAATTTCTTTTTATGCTTTATCTGATAGGATAATTTGCAGATGATTTTTTAAAATCTCAAAATGTTGTAACATTGCTAATATGGAGTGAAGGCAGGCACGGGTTATTGATTGGGGACGATCAGCCTTGATCAGAATGAATGACGGTGCTTCCTCGCAGGGCTGAATGGCCTCCTCCTACACCTATTTTCTATGTTTCTATGTTTCTAAAATAAGCAATAGGTGCAGGAGTAGGCCATTCGGCCCTTCGAGCCAAAATTCATTCCAAAAAGGAAGAAAGATTCTAAGTGAGTAGGAGGCAACTGTGGCTGCCAAGAGAAGTTAGGAATGGAATAAAATTAAAAGAAAAGATATATAATGCAGCAAAGAGTATCCAGAAGCCAGAGGATTAGGAAACTTTCATAGGACAACAGAAGGAAACAAAACATGCAATACGGACTGAAAAGATGAAGTACGAAGGGAAGCTGGCCAGGAATATAAAGAAGGACAGTAAAAGCTTCTTTAGATATGTTAAGGGAAAAGAGTAGCAAAGTCAAATGTGGGTCCCATGAAGGCAGACACGGGTGAAATTATTATGGGCAACAAGGAAATGGCAGAAGAGTTGAATAGGTACTTCAGATTTGTCTTCACTAAGGAAGACACAAACAATCTCCGAGATGCACTGGAGGACAGAGGATCTATAGGGGTAGAGGAACTGAAAGACATTTTCATTACGTGAGAAATAGTATTGGGTAGGCTAATGGGACTGAAGGATGATAAATCCCCTGGGCCTGATGGTCAGCATCCCAGGGTCCTCATGCAGGTGGCTCTAGAAATAGTGGACGCATTGGTGATCATTTTCCAATGTGCAATAGATTCAGGATCAGTTCCTGTGGATTGGAGGATAGCTAATGTTATCCCACTTTTCAAGAAAGGAGCGAGAGAGAAAACGGGGAATTATAGACCAATTAGCCTGACTTTGGTGGTGGGAAAGATGCTGGAGTCAATTATTAAAGAGGTAATAATGGGGCATTTGAATAGCAGTAAAAGGATTATTCCAAGTCAACATGGGTTTATGAAAGGGAAATCATGCTTGACTAATCATCTGGAATTTTTTGAGAATATGACAAATTAACTGGATGAAGCGGTGCCAGTGGATGTAGTGTCTCTAGACTTTCAGAAAGCCTTTGATAAGGTCCCGCACGGGAGACTGGTGACTAGAATTGGAGCACATGGTATTGGGGGTAGAGTGTTGACATGGATAGAAAATTGGTTGGCAGACCGGAAGCAAAGACATTAAGGGACAGAAGTTTAGGGGTAGCATGAGGGGGAAACTTCTTTACTCAGAGGATGGTGGCTGTGTGGAATGAGCTTCCAGCAGAAGTGGTGGAGGCAGGATTGATTTTAACATTTAAAAGTAAAGTGGATAGGTATATGGACGGGAAGGGAATGGAGGGGTATGGTCTGAGTGCAGGTAGATGGGACTAGGGGAAAACAAATGGTCGGCACGGACTGGAAGGGCCGCGAGGGCCTGTTTCCGTGCTGTAATTGTTATATGGTTAAAGAGTAGGAGTGAACGGGTCTTGTTCAGAATGGCAGGTAGTGGCGAGTGGAGTGCCTCAAGGCTCGGTGTTGGGGCCACAACTGTTTACCACGTATATTACTGATTTGGAAGAAGGAATTAGGAGCAACACTTGCAAGTTTGCAGATGACACAAAGCTGGGTGGCAGTGTGAACTGTGAAGCGGATGTTAGGAGGTTGCAGGGTGACCTGGACAACTTGAGTGAGTGGACAGATGCAGTATAATATAGATAAATGTGAGGTTATCCACTTTGGCGGCAGAAACAAGGGGGCAAATTATTATCTCAATGGGGTTAGGTTAGGTGCGGGATGAGGTGCAGCGAGACCTGGGCGTCCTTGTACACCGGTCACTGAAAGTTGGCTTACAGGTACAGAAGAAAGCTAATGGAATGTTGGCCTTCATAACAAGAGGATTTCAGTATAGGAGTAAAGAGGTTCTTCTGCAGTTGTATAGGGCTCTGGTGAGATCACATTTGGAGTATTAATTTGAGGAAGGACATACTTGTGATTGAGGCAGTACAGCGTAGGTTCTCGAGATTGATCTTTGGGATGGCGGGACTATCATATGAGAAAAGATTGAAACGACTAGGCTTGTATTCACTGGAGTTTAGAAGGATGAGGGGGGAATCTTATAGAAACATAAAATTATAAAAGGAGTGGACAAGCTAGATGCAGGAAAATGTTCCCAATGTGGGGCGAGTCCAGAACCAGGGGCCACAGTCTTAGAATAAAGGGGACGTCATTTAAGACTGAGGTGATTAAAAACTTTTTCACCCAGAGAGTTGTGAATTTATGGAATTCCCTACCACAGAGGGCAGTGGAGGCCAAGTCACTGGATGGATTTAAGAGAGAGTTATAGAGCTCTGAGGACTAGTGGAGTCGAGGGATATGGGGAGAAGGCAGGCACGGGTTATTGATAGGGGACGATCAGCCATGATCACAATGAATGGCGGTGCTGGCTCGAAGGGCTGAATGGCCTCATCCTGCACCTATTGTCTATGTCTATGAGCCAGCACCGCCATTCAATGTGATCATGGCTGATCATCCACAATGAGTACCCCGTTCCCGCCGTCTACCCATATCCCCTGACTCCACTATCTTTAAGAGCCCTACCTAGTTCTCTCTTGAAAGTATCCAGAGAACTGAACTCCACCCCACTCTGCGGCAGAGAATTACACAGACTCACAACTCTCTGTGTGAAAAAGTGTTTCTTCATCACCGTTCTAAATGGCTTACTCATTATTCTTAAACTGTGGTCCCTGGGTCTGGACTCCCCCAACATTGGGGACATGTTTCATGCCTCTAGCATGTCCAAACCATTAATAATCTTATATTATAAAGATTATAATATAATCACAACTGGAAGGGCATCATGGGGTCCCATAGGGAGGGGTGTTGTACCACCTGCGGTCGCAGGAGATACTACCTGGGTGGCGGAGGTGATTTGGGTGCCATCGTCTTGGGCAATCTCCCTTGCACAGATTCCAACCTTGTAGTTCCTCCGCCCTGTACGATCTTTCTATAGTATCTTTCTATGTCCTTCCCAAAATCCCCCCTCTCCCCTGCCCCCTCCCTTCTGCCCTACATCTGAGATACCTCTTTCACACTTCCATACATCAATAACTTTAACTTCCTAGGCCCCCACTCCCTCATCTTCACCATGGACCTTCAGTCCCTTTATCATTCTATTCCCCACTAGGAAGGTCTTAGAGCCCTCGGGTTCCTCCTCTAGAGACCCATTCAATTCCCCTCGGCTAACACTCTCCTCCACCTGGTAGAACTTGTCCTCAATCTCATCATCTATCCTTATTACTCCTTTCACTTTCTTCTAGTTAAAGGTGTAACCATGGGCAGCAGCTTTAGCCCCAGCAATGCATTTAGAAACATAGAAACATACAAATTAGGTGCAGGAGTAGGCCATTCGGCCCTTCGAGCCTGCACCGCCATTCAATATGATCATGGCTGATCATCCAACTCAGTATCCCGTACCTGCCTTCTCTCCATACCCCCTGATCCCCTTAGCCACAAGGGCCACATCTAACTCCCTCTTAAATATAGCCAATGAACTGGTCTCAACTGCCCTCTGCGGCAGAGAGTTGCAGAGACTCACCACTCTCTGTGAAAAAAGTATTTCTCATCTCGGTCTTAATAGATTTCCCCCTTATCCTTAAGCTGTGACCCCTTGTCCTGGAATTCCCCAACATCGGGAACAATCTTCCTGCATCTAGCCTGTCCAACCCCTTAAGAATTTTTTAAAGAAGGAACTGCAGATGCTGGAGAATCGAGGGTACACAAAAAGCTGGAGAAACTCAGTGGGTGCAGCAGCATCTAAGGAGCGAAGGAGATACTGAAGAAGGGTCTCGACCCGAAACGTCGCCTATCTCCTTCGCTCCTTAGATGCTGCTGCACCCGCTGAGTTTCTCCAGATTTTTGTGTACCCTTAAGAATTTTGTAAGTTTCTATAAGATGCCCTCTCAATCTCCTATATTCTAGAGAGTATAAACCGAGTCTATCCATTCTTTCTTCATAAGACAGTCCTGACATCACAGGAATCAGTCTGGTGAACCTTCTCTGCACTCCCTCTATGGCAATAATGTCCTTCCTGAGATTTGGAGACCAGAACTGTACGCAATACTCCAGGTGTGGTCTCACCAAGACCCTATACAACTGAAGTAGAACCTCCCTGCTCCTATACTCAAATCCTTTTGCTATGAAAGCTAACATACCATTCGCTTTCTTCACTGTATGCTGCACCTGCATGCCAACTTTCAATGACTGGTGTACCATGACACCCAGGTCTCGCTGCATCTCCCCTTTTCCTAATCGGCCACTATTTAGATAATAGTCAGCTTTCCTGTTATTGCCACCAAAGTGGATAACTTTACATTTATCCACATTATACTGCATCTGCCAAACATTTGCCCACTCACCCAGCCTATCCAAGTCACCTTGCAGTCTCCTAGCATCCTCCTCACAGCTAACACTGCCCCCCAGCTTAGTGACATCCGCAAACTTGGAGATATTGCCTTCAATTCCCTCATCCAGATCATTAATATATATTGTAAATAGCTGGGGTCCTAGCACTGAGCCTAATGGTACCCCACTAGTTACTGCCTGCCACTGTGAAAAGGCCCCCTTTACTCCTACTCTTTGCTTCCTGTTTGCCAGCCAGTTCTCTATCCACATCAATACTGAACCCCCAATGCCGTATGTTTTAAGTTTGTATACTGATCTCTTATGTGGGACCTTGTCGAAAGCCTTCTGGAAATCCAGATACACCACATCCACTGGTTCTCCCCTATCCACGCTCCTAGTTACATCCTCAAAAAATTCCACCAGATTCGTCAGACATGATTTAGATTTCGTAAATCCATGCTGACTTTGTCCAATGATTTCACCACTTTCCAAATGTGCTGCTATCCCATCTTTAATAACTGACTCTAGCAGTTTCCCCACTACCGATGTTAGACTAACTGTAATTCTCCGTTTTCTCTCTCCCTCCCTTCTTAAAAAGAGGGGTTACGTTTGCTACCCACCAATTTTCAGGAACTATTCCAGAATCTAAAGAATTTTGAAAGATTATCACTAATGCATCCACTATTTCCAGAGCTACTTCCTTAAGTACTCTGGAATGCAGCCTATCTGGCCCTGGGGATTTATCGGCCTTCAATCCATTCAATTTACCCAACACCACTTCCCGACTAACCTGGATTTCACTCAATTCCTCGTTTGACCCGCGGTCCCCTGCTATTTCTGGCAGATTATTTATGTCTTCCTTAGTGAAGACGGAACCAAATTAGTTATTCAATTGGTCCACCATATCCTTGTTCCCCATGATCAACTCACCTGTTTCTGACTGCAAGGGACCTACATTTGTTTTAACTAATCTCTTTCTCTTCACATATCTATAATAACTTTTGCAGTCAGTATTTATGTTCCCTGCCAGTTTTCTTTCATAATCTATTTTTCCTTTCCTAATTAAGCCCTTTGTCCTCCTCTGCTGGTCTCTGAATTTCTCCCAGTCCTCTGGTATGCTGCTTTTTCGGGCTACTTTGTACGCATCATTCTTTGCTTTGATACTATCCCTGATTTCCCTTGTTATCCATGGATGCACTACCTTCCCTGATTTATTATTTTGCCAAACTGGGATGAACAATTTTTGTAGTTCATCCATGCAGTCTTTAAATGTCTTCCATTGCATATCCACCGTCAACCCTTTTAGAATTAATTGCCAGTCAATCTTGGCCAATTCACGTCTCATACCCTCAAAGTTACCTTTCTTTAAGTTCAGAACCATTGTTTCTGAATTAACAATGTCACTCTCCATCCTAATGAAGAACTCGACCATATTATGGTCACTCTTGCCCAAGGGGGCACGTACAACAAGACTGCTAACTAACCCTTCCTCATTACTGGATAATGAAGTAGATTTTCAAAGTCTACAGAGAGATTTGGGCCATTTGGAAAAGTGGGTTGAAAGATGGCAGATGGCGTTTAATGCGTGAATAAGTGTGAAGTGCTACATCTTGGCAGGACAAATCAAAATAGGACGTACATGGTAAATGGTAGGGAATTGAGGAATGCTGTGGAACAGAGGGATCTAGGAATAACTGTGCATAGTTCCCTGGAGGTGGAATCGCATGTAGATAGGGTGGTAAAGAAAGCTTTTGGTGTGCTGTCCTTTATGAATCAGAGCATTGAATATAGGAGTAGGGAAGTAATGTTAAAATTGTACAAGGCATTGATAAGACCAATTCTGGTGTATGGTGTACAATTTTGGTCGCCTAATTATTGGAAGGATGTCAACAAAATAGAGAGAGTACAGAGGAGATTTACTAGAATGTTGCCTGGGTTCCAGCAACTAAGTTACAGAGAAAGGTTGAACAAGTTAGGTCTTTATTCTTTGGAGCGCAGAAGGTTAAGGGGGGACTTGATTGAGGTCTTTAAAATGATGAAAGGGATAGACAGAGTTGATGTGGATAAGCTTTTCCCATTGAGGGTAGGGAAGATTCAAACAAGAGGGCATGACATGAGAATTAAGGGACAGAAGCTTAGGGGTAACATGAGGGGGAACTTCTTTACTCAGAGAATGGTGGCTGTGTGGAATGAGCTTCCAGCAGAAGTGGTGGAGGCAGGATTGATTTTAACATTTAAAAGTAAAGTGGATAGGTATATGGACGGGAAGGGAATGGAGGGGTATGGTATGAGTGCAGGTAGCTGGGACTAGGGGAAAATAAATGGTCGGCACGGACTGGAAGGGCCGAGGGGGCCTGTTTCCGTGCTGTAATTGTTATATGGTTATTACTCAGTGAATACCCAGTCTAAAATAGCCTGCTCTCTCGTTGGTTCCTCTACATGTTGATAGTAAGATTAAACGAGAACTTACCAGTTTGAAGTTTGATCTTTATTTTATGAGGAGTCGAGTTGAGGGACTACGTGAATAGAAGCCCGTGCGTCAATCTTCAAAGCAGCGGAATGAATCACAGCTAACAATGACCGAAGTATAACGGTAAGATGATAAAACTAGAACTACCAGATGAGATCTATGAGGGTGGGAGCGGAGGGCACGTAGTCCCTCAACTCGACTCCTCATAAAATAAAGATCAAACTTCAAACTGGTAAGTTCTCGTTTAATCTTACTATTTTACTTCGGAGTCACGTGAGTGACTACGTGAGACTTCAAAGCACTGTGAATTCACGCCGCAGACTCAAATCCGACGTTCACACACTGCCTGGATTGACTCAAAAGTCGTTAACAATCAATCATGCATCAGTAATACATTTGTTAAATGGAATAACAGTTTATTTACAAACAGATCATAACAAACCCCTCTAACTCAGGGGAAAAATGTAACAGTACTGACACCAGAATCAGCAAACACCCCGAGCCTTGAAATCGGCTTGTGACAAAACCTCTGAAAATTAGCTCACTGGACCATCCTGCGGCCGCGAGGACCTTGCAATCGTTTGCACCGACACCTTACTGTGTGGTTTTTTGTGACTAATAAACAAAGCCAACTCTGTTCCTCTCAGAGGTTTAGTAATCACAATGTAAAGAGATAAATGTGAGACTATACAGAAGCGATCATCTGCGGGTATGCTGAAAACACCATCTTACATCCTGTCATGCCTCTTTTATTATGTTTAAGCAAATCATAGATATAAAATATTATGGCATCAGCCGACACATGCATTCTATCTAGCCGTAGCTTTTTGCAATGTTTGTACACGTTGGGCTGAAACCAACACCAGAAGCATGACCACCTTCATAGTTACTTTGGCTATAGATAGGCTTGTAACCGGAGCCCACTGGCGAAGAAGCATAAAAACCTCACTCACATTGCAATACCGGCATACCTGAGTTTAGGAGGATTAAGAATTGAAACTCCCTTCATGAATCGTGAACTAACGGATGTGTCCCTACTGTATGCAATTCTGCATTCATAGGTAAATAAGAAGACAGAGCACTTCTGGCTGAATTAATTGCACTGTAACTTAATTTTTTGGTCAAAATAAACAGTTGACAAACTCCAATACATCCGTGATCCCTGACGTGTGGTATACAATATCCTGCTGTAGGCAGAATTGCTCCCACTTCCTTATATAGGTGATATATTGCTGCTGTGTACTATCCCTGCAGGCCGACGTGAGAACATCCACCGTCCGATGAGACAGTCCTCTCCCCAGGTATGGCCTCCTTATAATCTGCAAATTAACAGATCAATACGATCCTATAAAGGATGTTGATCCCCAGTGACTGGATTTACCAGTAGATTTTTATTCTTGGGCATAAGCATGTAAGGCTCCCTAGCCATTTGTAATACAACGGGAAACCATGCTCGTGTAGGCCAATCTGGCACTACCAATACCCCTGAAGCGGAGTCCTCCTTGATCTTTTGCAAACATCTGCTGATGAGACAGAATGAAGGAAATACATACACAAACATTCCTCCCCAATGCAGCAAAAATGCATCCACTGCTACTGCCCCATGTATCTGGTTACATGAAACATATCTAGGTAACTGATGATTTAATCGAGATGCAAACAAGTCAATATCTGGCAATGCATACTGATCAATCATTTGGTTAAACACATCCTGATTTAACATCCATTCAATGTTGTCATTAACTGACGTGACCTCTTCCTGGCAAATAAAGTGCTGAAAGCCAGATATTTTGGTCAATACACCAGCTCCAAATCTGGTTAGCCAGTCTATCACAAGACTGTGACTTAACTCCACCCATGTGGTTTACATATGCCACTGCTGTGGTGTTGTGAATCTGAGCTGCACATGCAGATCCCTCCTTGTAGAACAATAAGCTTTGAGCCCATACCAGGTGCCCAACAACTCTAAATAATCAGTCCCTCTTAATTGAGGAAGCGATGTCTCATCCACATTCCATCTGCCTCCACAACTAGAAGACATATCTGTTGCACCCCAACCCAGTGCACTCACATCAGTCTGTAATATCAGTGATGGTGATTCCACGAAACCTTCCTTAAATTTTTTGAAACATGTACTATTGTATGTCAGCAATCGCCCCAGCTGACAACTGCATAGGCCTATCAAAAATAGCCCCTTTGTATTCTCAGTGCCTGTTCCTTTGATGGTTGTAATTGTTGATAATGCAGAGGACAATACTGCACAGCTGGAAAGCTGTAACAACTTCCCAATAAACTGACTACTTGTCTAATCAAAGGCCGTTGTTCTCCAACGAGATTAACACAGTCCTCAATTAACTGATTCAATTTATCCCTGGGCAAAGTTACCAACATGTGATTGGAATTAATGGTAAATCCCAGATAATCAATAATTTGGATTGGTGATAATTTAGATTTACCTGGGTGAATAACAAATCCCATTTGTTCAAAAATGATTTTAACAACTGAAACTGATGATTGAGTTTCAGCATGAGTCTTTCCAACAATCAGAAATCATCTAAATAGGCCATTACACATGCCCCTGAGCTCTAAGCAATGCTAACACAGGTTTTACCAATTTAGTAAATAATCTAGGAGCTGAAGTTAATCCATTCGGCAATGTCCTGAATTGCCACAGCTCAGTCATCCAAATAAATTTCAAATATCTTCTATCATCACCATGAATAGACACTGCGTAATATGCATTCTTTAAATCAATGGTTTTGCCATATAATACCCTTTGGACCTACATGTTTGCCCGTGGTAAAGTTCTCCATTTTGAAATGCCTATAACAAACAAATTTGGTCAAATTCGATAAATCCAGAATAATTCTACATCCTCCAGTCTTTTTAGATCTGGGAAATATACTTGACAGAAATTGTTGACTTTGATAGACAGAAGGCTCAATTACCCCTTCTCATGTAACGACTGAATCTCTGCTTGAATAAGCACATTTTCCTCATCTGAAAATAAGTTTACTACTAGGAAAATGTTGACTAGGTAGACTGTCCTTATAGTAAAATCCAATTTTTCACCCCTTCAATACACTAAGTATGAACAAATCTGATGTCAACTGCTGCCATTGTTTGAGAAACAATTTTTACCTTCCCCAATTTGAACAGGAACATCAGTTAATTCATTGTCTGTCAATGGTATATTCTTTACCAGCATCTTTCCTTGCGGCCTTGTTGTCCTCGACTTCTTGTAGAGAACCTTTTTTGCCTTGCTTCCAGCTGGCTTAATGAGAGCCATGGTTATAACAACCTCATAACAGTCTTTGACCCTTTTTTGCAAAATTACACCAAACAACAGATTTCGTGATGGTACACTGGTTTCAAAAATGCATTACAAAGGAGTTCCAGTTCATCCTGCTGTGCTTCAACCATATCATTTGTAGCAATAACTTTCACCACAGCTGTAATACCTGCTGACAACAGTTTAAGCACTTTTTAAAAACTTCATCTCCTGGGCCCTAGCAAGTAAACCCATCTATGACCAAATTTGGTGACTAACCACCAGTACCTTCAGGAGATCTCTATTAACAGGAGCTTTATAGTTTTTTTGCTACTTCATCCATAGCTAGCTCCTGTAACTGGTGGGAGAGCGTATACTGAATGGCTTCAGCCAATTCTACATCAATCGCCTTTCGTGCCTCTCTACATCAGCAAACTTCCCAGCAATGTTCGGAATTACCTCCCACCGAACACCTTTACTGCCTTCCCCCAGCAAACTGCCCTGATATAACATCCTGCTCACAGGCAGGATAGTTCTGCAGCCCTGAAACAGGTGCTGCTAGCACAAGTTCTCCATCAGCCTGGCTTGGGCATCACTCCTCCTCACGGAGCTGGAACATCCTCCTCACAGGCAGGATAGTTCTGCAGCCCTGAAACAGGTGCTGCTAGCACAAGCTCTCCATCAGCCTGGCTTGGGCATCACTCCTCCTCACGGAGCTGGAACATCCTCCTCACAGGCAGGATAGTTCTGCAGCCCTGAAACAGGTGCTGCTAGCACAAGCTCTCCATCAGCCTGGCTTGGGCACCACTCCTCCCCTCGGAGCTGGTCCCCTGTCGAGCATTCTTTTGAAATAGAATCTCGACGTGGGAGAGCCGTGAGCAAACGGACTCTCCTATGGAGGGTATAACCTCCAGGCCCGACTCATTTACGGCCACAGAGACTTGCCAGCGGCCCCCTACTGACAAGTCTCCACTGCCCCCCGGCAGTGGGTCCGCAACCACTGGCTGTGTAGCCAGCACCGGACCAGGTGTACCAGACGGGCCTCCATCCTCAACACTCTCCTGCCACTTTACCTTTCTACCCCCGGAGCGCCTCGCCGACACCTTCTTCACTTTCTGCAACATATCTACAAAAACTCCCAACCGTCGCAGAAAAAGACCTGTGGTAAAGTATTCCAACAAACCTTACCTCGTTTCAATTGTTAACGAAAACTGCTGGAGAATGGAGGGTGAAGTCTGAAGAAGGGTCTCGACCCGAAAACGTCGCCCATCTCCTTCGCTCCTTAGATGCCGCTGCACCCGCTGAATTCTCCAGCTTTCCATGTAACCCGCGGTTTAAACTTACCGCTCGGAGGAGTGCTGCTGCTCCCCCCGCCCGACTGCACCAGCGTCTGACGTCATGACGCACCAACGGCTGTACGGGCTTCTATTCACGTAGTCACTCACGTGACTCCGAAGTAAAATTTAGATAACTATCCCGCATACATTCCAAAAAATCCTCTTCCTCAGCACCCCTGCCAATTTGATTCACCCAATCTATATGTAGATTGAAGTCACCCATTATAACAGTTTTGCCTTTGTCACACGCATTTCTAATTTCCTGTTTGATACCATCCCCAACTTCACTACTACTGTTGGGTGGCCTGTACACAACACCCACCAGGGTTTTCTGCCCCTTAGTGTTTCGCAGCTCTACCCATATCAATTCCACATTCTCCAAGCTAATGTCCTTCCTTTCCACTGCGTTAATCTCCTCTCTAGCCAGCAACGCTACCCCACCTCCTTTTCCTTTCTCTCTATCCCTCCTGAATATTGAATATCCTTGGACGTTCAGCTCCTAGCCTTGGTCACCCTGGAGCCATGTCTCCGTGATCCCAACTATATCATATTCATTAATAGCTATCTGCACATTCAACTCATCCACCTTGTTACGAATACTCCTTGCATTGAGACACAAAGCCTTCAGGCTTGTTTTTACAACGCTCTTACCCCTTATACAATTATGTTGAAAAGTGGCCCTTTTTGATTTTTGCCCTGGTTTTGTCTGCCTGCCACTTTTATTTTTCACCTTGCTATCCTATTGCTTCTACCCTCATTTTACACCCACCTGCCTCTATGCTCTTGTAACCATCCCCCTGCCACATTAGTTTAAATCCTCCCCGACAGCACTAGCAAACGCTCCCCCAAGGACATTGGTTCCATTCCAGCCCAGGTGCAGATCATCCTGTTTGTACTGGTCCCACCTTCCCCAGAACTGGTTCCAGCGCCCTAAAAATTTGAATCCCTCCCCCTTGCACCATTTTTCAAGCCACGTATTCATCTGCAATATCCTCCTATTTCTACTATGACTGGCCCGTGGTACTGGAAATAATCCAGGGATTATTAGCTTTGAGGTCCTACTTTTAAGTTCATCTCCTAGCTCCCTAAATTCACCTTGTAGGACCTCATCCCTTTTTTTTAACCTATATCGTTGGTGCCAATATGCACCACGCCAACTGGCTGTTCACCCTCCCTCTCCAGACTGTTCTGCAGCCGTTCAGTGACATCCCTGACCCTTGCACCAAGGAGGCAACATACCATCCTGGAGTCTCATTTGCGGCCGCAGAAACGACTATCTATTCCCCTGACAATTGAATCCCCTATTACTATAGCCCTTCCCCTCTTTTTTCCTGTGCTGCAGAGCCACCCATGGTGCCATGAACTTGGTTGCTGCTGCATTCCCCTGATGAGCCATCTCCCTCAACAGTATCCAAAATGGTATACCTGTTTAGGAGGGAGATGACCGCAGGGGACCCCTGCGCTACCTGCCTACTACTTTGCTGGCTATTGGCCACCCGATCCCTTTCTGTCCTCTTACCATTTACCTGTGGTGTGACCAACTCACTGTACGTGCTATCCACGACTTTCTCCGCATCGTGGATGCTCCAGTATGAATCCAGCCGCAGTTCCAATTGTTCAATGCGGTCTGCCAGGAGCTGCAGCTGGACACACTTCCTGCAAATGTTGTCACCAGGGACACCGACCATATCCCTGATCTCCCACATGTTGCAGGCTGAGAAAACCACGGGGCCAATCTCTACTGACATATCTTACTCCCAGATTACTCTGTATTAATTTTTTTTTTTTAAAAACACACAAAACTTTATCCTTTAAACTTTACTAATAAATACTAAATCCTTAACTCCCAGAATCCTTAAACCTGAAGGCAGAAATGTAAAAATGTAACCCCGGGTTGCACCCAATCAGCTGCTTCCTCTGGTCCTCTTCAACCAATCAGAGGCTTCACCAGATTCCTTCTCTAATTTCGGTCTCACAGCTCCAGGTAACTCCACCCTCTCGCACCAGCGGCTCCCCGCGCTAGATATATACTCACAGCTCAGGTAACGCCACCCTCTCGCACCAGCGGCTCCCCGCGCTAGATATATACTCACAGCGCAGGTAACTCCACCCTCTCGCACCAGCGGCTCCCCACGCTAGATATATACTCACAGCTCCAGGTAACTCCACCCTCTCGCACCAGCGGCTCCCCGCGCTAGATATATACTCACAGCTCAGGTAACTCCACCCTCTCGCACCAGCGGCTCCCCGCTCTAGATATATACTCACAGCTCCAGGTAACGCCACCCTCTGTCACCAGCGGCTCCCCGCGCTAGATATATACTCACAGCTCCAGGTAACTCCACCCTCTCGCACCAGCGGCTCCCCGCGCTAGATTTATACTCAAAGCGCAGGTAACTCCACCCTCTCTCACCAACGGCTCCACGGGCCTCTGTAAAAAGCAAGCCCCGCGCTAGATATATACTCACAGCTCAGGTAACTCCACCCTCTCGCACCAGCGGCTCCCCGCTCTAGATATATACTCACAGCTCCAGGTAACGCCACCCTCTGTCACCAGCGGCTCCCCGCGCTAGATATATACTCACAGCTCCAGGTAACTCCACCCTCTCGCACCAGCGGCTCCCCGCGCTAGATTTATACTCAAAGCGCAGGTAACTCCACCCTCTGTCACCAACAGCTCCCCGGGCCTCTGTAAAAAGCAAGCCCCGCGCTAGATTTATACTCACAGCTCCAGGTAACTCCACCCTCTCGCACCAGCGGCTCCCCGTGCTAGATTTATACTCACAGCGCAGGTAACTCCACCCTCTCTCACCAACGGCTCCCCGGGCATTTATTTTCATTGGTTTCTAATCAAACAGTCCTTATTCCAAACATGCACTACTGCTCCATTCTTTCTCCACTGCACCAGGGCTGCCTCCTGCACCCATACAGAACTTGCTGATTTAATTAACTTTACCAGTAACTTCCACCCTGTCCTCAAATTCACTTGGAATAGCTCTGACATCGCTCTCCTCGTTCTTGATCTCACTGCCTCCATTACAGGGGTCAGATTATTGACAGGCATCAACTATTGTGCACACACAATGATTCCCATCGACTATACATCATCCCACCCTGCCTCTAGCAACGATGCCATCCCCTATGCTCGATTTCACCATCTCTGTTACATCTGAGAAACGGAATCGTTCCTCGACAAGTCCTACAGTGAGATTGTTACACCTAAGGTGCTGGAAGAGAGAAAGTGGGTGACGGTGAGAAAGGGAGGGAAACTTGGAATGCAAAGGTCCCCGGGTGTTGTACCTCTTGTGAACAGGTTCACCCACTTAGAAGCTGTAGGGACAGAAGACGTTAAAACACTTAGCGGCGGACTGGCTTGTGAAGCAAAAAGGGCTGTGGAGCCAAAACCAAAGAGGCCAACATCGGGCAACGCCATTGTAGTTGGAGACTCCATTGTGAGAGGTACAGACAGGGGTTTCAGCGGCAACAGACGGGAAGCGAGGATGTTGTGCTGCCTTCCTGGTGCCAGGATCCAGGATGTCACGGACAGAGTGAAGAAAATCCTCAAAGGCGAAGGTGAACAGCCGGATGTGCGAGTGCATGTCGGCACAAACGATGTCGGAAAGAAGGGGATGAATATTCTGCAGCTTGACTTTAGAGAGCTCGGAAAAATGCTGAAAAGCAAGACCTCCAGGGTTGTTATCTCCGGTTTGCTTCCAGTTCCTCATGCTGGCGTGAGCAGGAACAGGGAGATACGGGACCTGAATGTGTGGCTGAGTAACTGGTGCAGGGGCAGGGATTTAGATTCTTCGATCACTGGGATCTGTTTTGGAGTAAGGGGGAACTGTACAAAAGGGACGGATTGCATCTTAACTGGCGGGGGATCAGCATTCTGGCAGGCAAATTTGCCACTGCAACACGAGTGGTTTTAAACTGAATAAGGGTGGTGGGGTGTCAAATGGGATAGTCGAGGATGGAGTTAAAGGGAAAGAGAGTAAAGGGATGGTTAATGACCCCAGAATTAACGGGAAAGGAAGCTCACAAAGGGATAGGAGAGTATGGCCAAGTGTAATAGGGATCAATGTGAAAGGTGCGATGCGTAAGGAATTAAAAGTATTGTATATGAATGCGCAAAGTATAAGAAGTAAAGTAGATGAGCTTGAGGCTCAGTTAGCGGTTGGTGGATATGACGTTGTGGGGATTACTGAGACATGGCTGCAGGAGGATCGGGCCGGGGAACTTAATAATCAGGGTTATACATCCTATAGAAAGGACAGGCATGTGGGCAGAGGAGGAGGGGTAGCTCTGCTGGTGAGGGATGAAATTCAGTCCCTTGCGAGGGAAGACATACGTAGAGTCACTGTGGATTGAGTTGAGGAATTGTAAAGGCAAGAAGACACTAATTGGTGTTATTTACAGACCCCCAAATAGTAGCCCGGATGTAGGGTGTAAGTTGCAGCAGGAGTTAAAACTGGCATGTAACAAAGGTAATGCCACTGTGGTGATGGGGGATTTCAATATGCAGGGAGACTGGGAAAATCAGGTTGGTTCAGGACCCCAAGAAAGAGAGTTTGTAGAATGCCGCCGAGATGGATTCTTAGAGCAGCTTGTAATGGAACCGACCAGAGAAAAGGCAATTCTGGATTTGGTGTTGTCCAGTGAACCAGATATGATAAGAGAACTCGAGGCAAAGGAACCGCTTGGAGATAGTGATCATAATATGATTAGTTTTAATCTGCAATTTGAGAAGGAGGACGTTAAATCAGAAGTGGCAGTGATGCAGTTGAACAAAGGGGACTATGAAGGCATGAGAGGGGAGCTGGCCAAAGTAGAGTGGAAAGGGATCCTAGCAGGAATGATGGTGGAACAGCAATGGCAGGAATTTCTGGGCATAATCCAGAAGACGTAGGATCATTTCATTCCAAAAAGGAAGAAACATTCTAAGGGGAGTAGGAGGCAACTGTGGCTGACAAGAGAAGTTAGGGATAGAATAAAACTAAAGGAAAAGATGTATAACACAGCAAAGAGTAGTCGGAAGCCAGAGGATTGGGAAACTTTCATAGGACAACAGAAGGAAACAAAACGGGCAATGCGGGCTGAAAAGATGAAGTATGAGGGGAAACTGGCCAGGAATATAAAGAAGGATAGTAAAAGCTTCTTTAGATATGTTAAGGGAAAAAAAGTAGCAAAGTCAAATGTGGGTCCCTTGAAGGCAGACACGGGTGAAATAATTATGGGCAACAAGGAAATGGCAGAAGAGTTGAATCGGTACTTCGGATCTGTCTTCACTAAGGAGGACACAGAAAATCTCCCAGATGTACTGGAGAACAGAAGATCTAAGGGGGTAGAGGAACTGACAGAAATTTTCATTGGGCGAGAAATAGTATTGGGTAGGCTAATGGGACTGAAGGATGATAAATCCCCTGGGCCTGATGGTCTGCATCCCAGGGTCCTCAGGGAGGCTCTAGAAATAGTGGACGCATTGGTGATCATTTTCCAATGTTCAATAGATTCAGGATCAGTTCCTGTGGATTGGAGGATAGCTAATGTCATTCCACTTTTCAAGAAAGGAGCGAGAGAGAAAACGGGGAATTACAGACCAGTTAGCCTGACCGGTGGTGGGAAAGATGCTGGAGTCAATTATTAAAGAGGTAATAATGGAGCATTTGGATAGCAGTAAAAGGATTAGTCCAAGTCAACATGGATTTATGAAAGGGAAGTCATGCTTGACCAATCTTCTGGAATTTTGTGAGGATGTGACAAGTAAAATGGATGAAGGGGTGCCAGTGGATGTAGTGTATCTAGACTTTCAGAAAGCCTTTGATAAGGTCCCGCACGGGAGACTGGTGACTAAAATTAGAGCGCATGGTATTGGGGGTAGGGTGTTGACATGGATAGAAAACTGGTTGGCAGACCGGAAGCAGAGAGCAGGAGTGAACGGGTCCTTTTCAGAATGGCAGGCAGTGGCTCAGTGTTGGGGCCGCAACTGTTTACCATATATATTAATGATTTGGAAGAGGGAATTAGGAGCAACACTAGCAAGTTTGCGGATGACACAAAGCTTGGTGGCAGTGTGAACTGTGAAGAGGATGTTAGGAGGCTGCAGGGGGACCTGGACAGGTTGAGTGAGTGGGCAGATGCGTGGCAGATGCAGTATAATATAGATACATGTGAGGTTTTCCACTTTGGTGGCAAAAACAAGGGGGCAGATTATTATCTCAATGGGGTAGGTTAGGTAAGGGGGAAGTACAGCGAAACCTGGGTGTCCTTGTACACCAGTCAGTGAACGTTGGCGTGCAGGTACAGCAGGCATAGAAGAAAGCTAATGGAATGTTGGCCTTCATAACAAGAGGATTTCAGTATAGGAGTAAAGAGATTCTTCTGCAGTTGTATAGGGCTCTGGTGAGACCACATCTGGAGTATTGTGTACAGTTTTGGTCTCCTAATTTGTGGAAGGACATCCTTGTGATTGGGGCAGTGCAGCGTAGGTTCACGAGATTGATCCCTGGGATGGCGGGACTGTCATATGAGGAAAGATTGAAAAGACTAGGCTTGTATTCACTGGAGTTTAGAAGGATGAGGGGAATCTTATAGAAACATATAAAATTATAAAAGGACTGGACAAGCTAGATGCAGGAAAAATGTTCCCAATGTTTTCACAGCCTTAGAATAAAGGGGAGGTCATTTAAGACTGAGGTGAGAATAAACGTTTTTACCCAGAGAGTTGTGAATTTATGGAATTCCCTGCCACAGAGGGCAGTGGAGGCCAAATCACTCGATGGATTTAAGAGAGAGTTGGAAAGAGCTCGAGGGGCTAGTGGAGTCAAGGGATATGGGGAGAAGGCAGGCACGGGTTATTGATAGCGGACGATCAGCCATGATCACAATGAATGGCGGTGCTGGCTCGAAGGGCCGAATGGCCTCCTCCTGCACCTATTTTCTATGTTTCTATCTGCTCTCAAGAAGAGGCTTTCCACTCGAGGACATCCTCTTTCTTTAGCAAACATGGTTTCCCCTGCTCTCGTACCTATATATTGATCCTTTACTGTTCTCCCGCATCCTGTAGTTCTTCTCTCGCTCCTCCCATCCCCACATGAACAAGGAAAGAGTTATCCTGCTCCTTACCTTTTATATCACCTGCCTCCACATCTGTCATTTCAGCCACCTACATCACCACTACCAGTCATCTCTTCCCATCTTTATCCACAGAGACTGCTCCCTCCACACTCCTTGGTCCCCTCATCTCTTCCCATCCAAACCATCCTCTCTCAGGTACTTTCCACTGCAACCATAAGAGATGTAATACCTGTTCCTATACTTCCTCCATATATATTCTGTAATTCAGTTCTCACTCCCTTTAACCCTCCGGCTACAGACGGAATAAGCATAAAGCTCCCCTTGTCCTGGTCCTTTGTTTTTCATTCCACCAGCCTTTGCAACTTCCCATCCCCACAGCTTTCTGCACAGACTGCTCCCTCCGCAAATCTTTGGTTCACTCATCCTTTCCCGTCCAAATGACCACCTTTCCCAGTACTTTTCCCTGTAGCCACAGGAGATGCATCCTCTGCAAACTTTCTAATCATGCTTCTGTACATTAGGCAGTAATGTACAAGGCATGATTAGTAAGTTTTCAGATGATACTAAAGTAAGCAGCTTTATAGGCAGTGAAGATGGTTATCAAAAATGACAGCAGGATCTTGATCAGCTGTGGGCTGAAGAATGGAGCTTAATGCAGGTAATTGTGAGTTTTGCATTATGAAGTCTAATCAGGGCAGGATGAATGCTGGGGCTCTGGGAAATGTAGAGCTAAACGGTTCCATGAAAGTGGCATCACAGGTAGCTCGGGTGGTAAAGAAAACTTTTGTTATATTGGTCTTTATCAGTCAGGGTGTTGAGTATAGAAGTTGGACATTTTGATGCAATTGTGCAAGACATTAGTGAGCCTACATTTAGAGCATTATGTTCAGTTTTGGTCAGGGATGTCATTAAACTGGAAAGAATCCAGTGAAGATTTACGAGGTTGTTGCCAGGACTTGAGGGCTTGATCTTGGAGAGGGAATCTAGGGAGAGATGGAATCGAGGTATTTGGAGATTAGTTCAGTGCAACAGTGAGAAACAATGGGTTAGCCAAGCCAGTCCAATTTGTGGATTTTGGGACTGAGACCATAAGATTGGAGTTGTGGATGGGAAATCAGCAGCGGTGATGACCCACCCAAACCACCACCTCCCCAGGTACTTTCTCCAGGAACGAGAGGAAATGTAACACTTATACCTATACTTCCTCACATCCATCCAGGAATCCCAAAGTCCTTCCAGGTGAGATGAAGTGTCACATGCAACTCCTCTAACCTCTACTGCATTCTGTGCTCCTGATGTGGCCCCCTTAACTTTTTCGGCAAGACCAAACTTAGACTGGGCAACCATTTTGTCGAATACGTACATTTGATCCACCAAGGCCAGCTAGATCTCCAGGTTCCTTAACCATTTTATCTCCCCTTCCCATTCTGACATTTCTATCCTGGGCCTCCTCCATTACCAGAATGAGGCCACCTTGTATTCTTTCTGCACCTTTATTTTGCTTGGGTAGCTTCACTGCATGTGATAGTTCAGCTCTTGCTCCCCCCTCCCCCTCCCCTCCAGATAGAGGAAAGATGTTCCTTGCGTATTTCCCTTTCATATCACGCACATCATTATCCAAAACCTCTGCCATCCCATTACCAGTCACATCTTCTCATCACCATTCTTTTCCCCTTCCTGCAGAGACCAGTCCCTCTGCAACTTATAGGTTTGCCCTTTTCTTCCCACCCAAACCATCCCCTCCCTCAGATATTTTCCTCTGCAACCACAGGAGATGTGTAATTTGCAAATTTAGTAATCATGCTTTTGTACATAGTTGAAAATGTACAAGGCTTGATTAGTACGTTTTCAGATTACACTAAAGTAGGTAGTATTGTAGGCCGTGAAGCCGCTTATGATAAATTACAGCAGGATCTTGCTCAGCTGGGAAAATGGGCTAAAGAATGGCTAATGGAGTTTAGGGCAGATAAGTGTGAGATGTTGTATTTGGGAGTGTTCAACCAGAACAGGACCTTCACAATGGTAGGGCTCTAGGGAGTGTGGTAGAGCAGAGCAATCTTGCAGTACCAGTACATAGTTCTCTGAAAGTGGTGTCATAGATAGATAGTAGTAAAGAATGCTTTTAATACATTGGCTTTCATCTGACCTCCACACCCATGTCAACCAGAAACCGCCGACTGGAATGACGGTCCCAGGCGTAGAGGTGATTCTTCTGGCCAGCCATGGCAGCCACTACTGGCAGCCGGCCGCAGCGTTTCCCAGATCCGCAGGGCGGCGGCTTTGTTGGGCCACGGCATTTCCCGGATTCAAGCAGGGCAGCATTGGTGGGCTGCAGGACCCCAGCGTTGGTAGTAG
Organism: Okamejei kenojei; assembly: GCA_035221665.1. NCBI lineage: Eukaryota > Metazoa > Chordata > Chondrichthyes > Rajiformes > Rajidae > Okamejei > Okamejei kenojei. Next base: position 51,006 of record JAVHYY010000815.1, read on the forward strand.
TAGCACCGCCTACCTTTACCCACGTCACTCGAAACCGATCTTCCGGTGGAACCCTCAACCCACACAGAATGGCCGCGAGCCTCGCCAACACCCGACCGATAGAAAATGCACCCTGCTGTTTGGCATGTCACAGCTCGTCGGTACGTTCAGCCAGCCGCAGAGGGTCAGCAAAATCCTCACCCGCGAGGAGCAGGCAGATGTCCTCGGGCATCTGCTCCAGAAACACGTGCTCAAAAAGGAAACGGCTGATGCCCATCCATCAAGGTGAGCATTTCACTCATCATATCCGATGGCTTGCAATTACTGAGACCACCCATGTTCAGAATCCTCGCAGCCCGCTCGCGCTTGCTCAGCCCGAAAATGCACAATAGAAGCGCCTTCAGGTCAGTGAAGGAAATGAACGAGATGACCAGCCGTGTCCTGATCCAAGGCCCCGGCTTTAGTAATAATATTTCGTGCTGTGAGCAGTAATGTGCCGAATATGAAATTGAGCCTCGGCCTGCTCCAACCATATGTGCGGCTGCGACATCGAAAACACGGGCAATTTAACCGCAACGGCATTCTGCTGAGCCGGAGGGCCGGCGACTGCATCGGGCGGGCTGTTAGCTGCTTCCATTGTGTGAGCCAAAACCACAGTTTGGAAAAAGTCGCGGTCACAAAAGATAATTCCAAAACAATAGCAGTGTTACTGAGCCCAGAGTAACCGCGTGTCGCTGCAGCAGGGCACTCCTTCGACTTCCTTTCCAACCCCTGCCCCTCAGTCACGTGCCTCTTACCACATCATGAACGAGGGTTCAATTAACCAGTGGCCTGACCACAAGATGACGCCACAATTGTACTTTTTATAAAAAGTCCACTCATTGGTTTCCATCAGTTCTTGTAAAGTGAAATCTTTATGGTCTAATCTTTCAAAAAAAAAAGATTACAACTTAAATATGATTTTACTTCGGAGTCACGTGAGTGATTCCGTGAAGAAGTCCCGCCAGTCCACATGCGCGTCATTACGTCTGACGCATGGCACACCGACGGGCTGGCAGGCGCGTAGCTCCACCAGCGGTAAGTTAAAAACCCTGAGGTAAGTTTTAAACTTACCTGGAGTATTGCGTACAGTTTAGGTCTCCAAATCTGAGCAAAGACATTCTTGCCATAGAAGGGGTACAGAGAAGGTTCACCAGGGATGTCTGGGATGTCAGGACTTTCATATGAGGAAAGACTGGATAGACTTGGCTTGTACTCGCTAGAATTTGGAAGACTGAGGGGGGATCTTATAGAAACTTACAAAATTCTTAAGGGGTTGGACAGGCTAGATGCAGGAAGATTGTTCCCGATGTTGGGGAGGTCCAGAACAAGGGGTCACAGTCCAAGGATAAGGGGGAATTCCTTTACAACCGAGATGAGGAAAACATTTTTCACACAGGGAGTGGTGAGTCTGTGAAATTCTCTGCCACAGAAGGTAGTTGAGGCCATTTCATTGGCTATATTTAAGAGGGAGTTAGATGTGGCCCTTGTGCTAAAGGGATCAAGGGTATGGCTGAGAAGGCAGGTACAACTGATACCTAAGTTGGATGATCAGCCATGATCATATTGAATGGCGGTGCAGGCTCGAAGGGACGAATGGCCTACTCCTGCACCTATTTTCTATGAAAGACACAGAGAGAGAGAGCGAGAGGGAGAATGAGTTGGGAATCTAATAAATGCAGTTCCTTTACCATTTACAATGCAGAAACAGACCCTTCAGCCCAACTTGCCCACTCCAACCAAATGCCCCACCTACACTAGTCCCACCTGCAGCCCGCGTGTTTGGCCCATATCCCGCCAAACCTGTACTATCCCTGTACCTGTCGTTGTTGTGATAGTCCTATCCATGTACCTGTCCTATCCATGTACAGTGTTGTGATAGTCCCAGCCTCAACTACCTCCTCCGGCAGCTCATACCATACACCCACCACCCTCTGTGTGGAAAGGTTGCCCCTCAGATTCCTATTAAATCTCCCCTCCCTCTGGTCCTCGATTCCCCTACTCTGGGCAAGAGACTCTATCTATTCCTCTGGTGATTGTGTGCACCTCTATAAGATCAGTCCTCCCCTTTACATGGTTCCTTGAAGGTCGAGTCACAGGTAGATAAGGTGGTCAACAAGGAAAGATGTCGTCGAGCTTGGAAAGGGCGTGGAGAAGATTTACGAGGATGTTGCCGGGACTTGAGGGGCCTGAGCTACAGGGAGAGGTTGGGGCAGGACTGGGACTATTCCTTGGAGCACAAGAGGATGAGGGGCGATCTTATAGAGGTGTACAAAATCACCAGAGGAATAGATTGTGTAGACACACAGAGTCTCTTGCCCAGAGTAGGGGAATCGAGGACCAGAGGACACTGGTTTAAGGAGAGATACGCGGGGGTGGGAAAAATTGAATAGGAACTGTAAATGAAAACTTTACAAGCTCTTAAGTGTGCAACATCTTTTAATGATAGCACTGGATATTACATACACCTTCAAGCACCGGCTACATTTTCCTACTGAGGGGAAGGCGTTATGATTGATGTTAACTGGGCGGGGTTAATGGGAGTGAGGTAACTATATTATTGGTTGCATATAAACCATCTACATCCTTCCCCTTAGAAATCAAAAAACAGATTGTTGTCACGACAACCGAATTAAACAACAGAATTAAACGAAATCGCCGTAGCGAACAGGCGGCTTACTGATCCTGCCCGAGCGCGTACGGACGTCTCCCCCTTTTCGGGACTCGGGCAATAAATCTGTCAACCTGGCTGGGTTTAGGAGCCCACAGCATCGGGTGGGAAACAATGTTTTTCTGCCGCGTGCCCGCCCTGGACCTGGCGATGTGCCCCGAAAAAGGTGCCCGAACTGTAACTACATGCACCATAGACTGTCGACGTGTCCCGCCTTTGGTAAAACCTGTAACTTTTGTAAAAAGCTGAACCATTTCTCAGCCTCCTGTCGCTTACTCCGTTCCCGTGGGAGCCAGTCCCAAGCTTCCAGTCCCAGTCTAAACATGCTGGCGCAATCTGATCTCTGTTTCGACTCACAGCCCAATTTAGTTGAATGCAATGGTGCAGAGCCAATTAATTCTGCCGAGGACTCTCATGTGTTTACCGTCCTACAGACACCCGCCCACCGCAATGATCCCTCCGTACCTGTGACTGTCAATGGCGTAACCTTCTCTGCCAAATTAGATACTGGCGCGAAAATCAATGTTTTGTCCATGAATCCTTTCAACAAGATAAGGAATAATGAGCCTCTGGTTGTTGACGATGCTACCCTGCACGCCTATGGTGGAGAGATTCTAAGGCCTGCGGGGAGGGCCACTTTAACTTGCGTGCTGCAAAAGGCCACAAGAAACCTGGTTTTCTATGTTTTGAACTCTGACTGTGGAACCCTGTTGGGCAACCGTGCGTGCCAGGATCTTGGCCTGGTCTCCTTTGACCGCACGGTCCACAAAGTGCAACTGTCGTTTGACCCGGTTGCTGAATACCAGCACCTGTTTCAACGATGACCTGGGGAAGTTACCAGTGTCATACCATATTTCCATTGACCCAAATATACAACCCGTGGTCGTATCAACCCGAAGGACTTAAACCTTGCCATCAGGCGACCACACTACCCCATGCGGGGTCTGTTGAGGATGTGGCGGCAAAGGTCGGGCAAGCCACCATCTTTTCGGTCCTAGATGCTAAGAACTCGTTTTGGCAGATCCCGTTGGACAAAGCGTCTTCTGACCTCACGACCTTCGCCACACCGTTCGGCAGATTCAAGTTCCTGCGAATGCCATTCGGCATCAATTCTGCTAGCGAGGTGTTCCAGCGGACGATGGAGCAATTATTCGCGGACCTGCCATGTGCCATCATCGTGGATGATATCCTGGTTAATGGGAGTGAGGTAACTATATTATTGGTTGCATATACACCATCTACAGGAACCTACAGGTATATGGATAGGACAGGTTTGGAGGGATATGGGCCAAACACAGGCAGAACGTGGGATTAGTATAGATGGGACATGTTGGTCGGGGTGGGACTAGTGTAGATTTGGGGCATGTTGGTCAGGGTGGGACTAGTGTAGTTGGGGCATGGTGGTCGGGGTGGGACGTGTAGATGGGGCGTGTTGGTCAGGGTGGGACAAGTGTGGATGGGGCATGTTGGTCGGGGTGGGACTAGTGTAGATGGGGCATGTTGGTCGGGGTGGGACTAGAATAGACGGGCATGTTGGTCGGGGTGGGACCAGTATAGATGGGGCATGTTGGTCGTGGTGGGACTAGTGTAGATGGGACATGTTAATCGGGGTGAGACTAGTGAGGATGGAGCATGTTTAGTCGGAGTGGGACTAGTGTAATGGGGCATGTTGGTCAAGCCCCCCCGTGGGACTAGTGTAGATGGGGCATGTTGGTCGGGGTGGGACTAGTGTAGATGGGGCATGTTGGTCGGGGTGGGACGTGTAGACGGGGCATGGTTGGTCGGGTGGGACTAGTGTAGACGGGGCATGTTGGTCGGGGTGGGACTAGTGTAGATGGGGCATGTTTGGACGGGGTGGGACTAGTGTAGATGGGGCATGTTGGTCGGGGTGGAGACTAGTGTAGATGGGGCATGTTTGGTCGGGGTGGGACCATGTTGGTCGGGGTGGGAGTGTAGATGGGGCATGTTGGTCGGGGTGGGACTAGTGTAGATGGGGCATGTTGGTCGGGGTGGGACTAGTGTAGATGGGGCCCGATGTTGGTCGCGGGTGGGACCAGTGTAGATGGGGCATGTTGGTCGGGGTGGGACTAGTGTAGATGGGGACATACTGTTGATGGTCGGGTGGGACCTAGTGTAGATGGGGCATGTTGGTCGGGGTGGGACTGTGTGTACGCTGGGGTATGTTGGTCGGGGTGGGACTCGTGTAGAATGGGGGCATGTTGGTCGGGGTGGGACTAGTGTTAGATGGACATGTTGGTCGGGGTGGGACTAGTGTAGTGGGCATATTGGTCGGGGTGGGACTAGTGTAGATGGGGCATGTTGGTCGGGGTGGGACCAGTATAGATGGGGGCATGTTTGGTCGGGTGGGACTAGTGTAGTTGGGCATATTGGTCGGGGTGGGACTAGTGTAGATGGGGCAATGTTGGCGGGGTGGGACCAGTAAAGGGGCATGTTGTCGCTGGGCCGTATAGATGGGGCATGGGTCGGGGTTGGGACTAGTGTAGTTGGGGGCATATTGGTCGGGGGTGGGACTAGTTAGGATGGGGCCTGTGGGGCAATGGGTCGGGGTGGGACTAGTGTAGATGGGGCATGTTTGGTCGGGGTGGGATCGTGTAGATGGGGTATGTTGGTCGGGGTTGGACTAGTGTAAATGGGGCATGTTGGTTGGTGTCGGCAAAAAGTTGGGCTTAAGGGCCTGTTTCCGTGCTGGGGGAGAGTGAGGGAGGGAGAGAGAGAGCGAACAGTGAAAGGCCTGGATAGATTGGTTGCGAAGAGGATGTTTCCACTAGTGGGAGAATCTAGGACCAGAGGCACAGCCTCAGAATTAAAGGACGTTCCTTTAGGAAGGAGATCTCTAGAGGAAGGAATTTCTTTAGGCGGTGGTGAATCTGTGGGATTCATTGCCACAGACGGGGGCGGTGGAGGCCACAAGTCAGTGGATATATTTAAGGCAGAGATAGATAGATTGTTGATTAGTGCGGGTGTTAGGGGTTATGTGGAGAAGGCAGGAGAATGGGGCTTAGGAGGGAGAGAAAGATCAGCCACGATTGAATGGCAGAGTGGACTCAATGGGCCGAATGGCCTAATTCTGCTGCTAGAATGTACCAGGAGAATCTGGTGTGGTAGGGAAGGGCACAGATGGTCTCATCGGTCAATGAACGGCAACGAACGTGCGACGTTTCCGTTTCTCTGGTCTAGGAATGACTCGGGCGTGAAGGCCCCGTTAATCCTTTGGAAACGCTGAAGGAAGCCATACTGTTCTGCCTCGAAAACCTGAGGGAGCGGAGAGAGAGGGAGGGAGAGAGGGAGAAAGAAAGTGAAAGAGAGATGTATTACACTGGCGTTTTTGCACCCGACGCTCTTTGCAAGATCATGCAAGATAGGGTGACGTAGACCAGAGATCTAGGGTCACAGGTGAAGGGTTTCGAATCTCTCTCTCCCTCTCCTCTCTGTCAAAAGTACTAAAATCCCTGTAACTTTCTAAACTCACAAACATGTTCCAGACACTACATTTGGAAAACATTAGGCTTGTCTTGGCGGAAAAACCAGATCAATTTCTCAGCACAATAGACAATAGACAATAAGTGCAGGAGGAGGCCATTCGGCCCTTCGAGCCTGCACCGCCATTCAATGTGATCATGGCTGATCATCCCCAATCAGTACCCCGTTCCTGCCTTCTCCCCATATCCCCTGACTCCGCTATCTTTAAGAGCCCTATCTAGCTCTCTCTTGAAAGACTCCAGAGAACCTGCCTCCACCACCCTCTGAGGCACAGAATTCCACAGACTCACAACTCTCTGTGTGAAAATGTGTCCTCATCCCCGTTTTAAATGGCTTCCGCCCCCTTATTCTTAAACGGTGGTCCCTGGTTCTGGAGTCCCCCAACATCGGAACATGTTTCCTGCCTCTAACATGTCTAGCCCTTAATAATCTTATATGTTTCAATAAGATACCTTCTCATCCTTCTAAACTCCAGAGTGTACAAGCCCAGTCGCTCCATTCTCAGCATATGAGAGTCCCGCCATCCCCGGGAATTAACCTTGTCAACCTAGCTGCACTCCCTCAATAGCAAGTAATGTCCTTCCTCAAATTAGGGGACCAAACTGCACAAAAAATTACTCCAAGACATGGATACCCTTTACCGATTCCGAACAACACTAGCATGGTGAAAACACAAATTTAAATGATAAATCCGATGCTGGGTTGGGTGAGCGGGGTGGGGGGGAGTGGGGTGGGGGGGGGGGGGGCGAACGAGGGGCAGGTATATCTCAGGCTGCCAACATTGGGTGTGAGTTGGGAGTGAGAAATTGCGAGAACCAAGTCCGAGGGAGCTCCCCCCTCCCATTCGTACGGAACTTTTGCATTTTTCAAGCTTGAAATTGTTGTAATATGGTGGCATACTGTAACGGGTTTTTTTAACTTACACTTGATTGCAGTATATATGCTATAAATTGGTATTAGCTATAATAAGGTTAGAGTAAATTCTAGGACAGGACAATGGAGTCACAGCTTAAGGATAAGGTGGAAATCCTTTAAGACCGAGATGAGGAAGACTCCTTTTTTCACACAGAGAGTGGTGAGTCTCTGGAACTCTCTGCCACAGAGGGTAGTTGAGGCCAGTTCATTGCAATATTTTAAGAGTTAGATATGGCCCTTGTGGCTAAGAGGATCAGAGGGTATGGAGAGAAGGCAGGTACGGATACTGATTGGATGATCAGCCATGATCATATTGAATGGGCGGTGCAGGCTCGAAGGGCCGAATGGCCTACTCCCTGCACCTAATTTCTATGTTCTACGTTTCTAATTATATTCCTAGCTTGACTGCCACACCTAGTACTATTCCAGACCTTGACTCTGGATGCACACTTGGCCTTGCTCCTAGCCCCTTTGCACTGAAAAAATACCTGGCCCACACATGAAGCCCCATATCTGACCCCCTGGACTTCACCTATTACGTTCAAGTCCACAGGTGCTTAGCTAGTGCAGTAATCCTTTATGGGGCACTTCACAGACCAAATTATGGATAACAACATTTGCTACATTCATTGGCTTCCTTGTTATCTAACATGCTAGTCACTTTGTCAAAGAAGTCATCAATTGGTTGCACACAATTCCCATCCATAAAATCATGTTTTAGTGCATTGTAGAAGTATGATTTCAATGTGTTTTGTATGAACTATTTTTAAGAGGTAACCTTTTAAGGGGTAACTTTATCCACACAAAGGGTGCTGGGTGTTTGGAACAAGATGCTGCCTTAGGAGGTTGTTGAGGCAGGGAGCATCCCAACATTTAAGAAACAGTTAGACTGATACATGGATAGGACAGGTTTGGAGTTATGGACCAAAAGCGTAGCGTAGCTGGGACATGTAGGCGGGTGTGGGGCAAGTTGCACTGAAGGGCCTGTTTTCACACTGATAAACTCTACGACACATTATACCCCCATGCATGATTGCTTCAAAATCAAGTGATCGAGTTTTATGCCATGTACTCAAGCATAGAAACGTAGAAAATAGGTGCAGGAAAAAGGCAATCGGCCCCTTTGAAGCCAGCACTACTATTCATAGAAACAAAGAAATAGGTGGCAGGAGTAGGCATTCGGCCCTTCGAGCCTGCCAGCGCCATTCAATCATGAAATCATGGCTGATCCATCCAACTCAGTTCCGTTACCTGCCTTCTCTCCATACCCCCTGATCCCTTTAGCCACAAGGGCCACATCTAACTCTCTCTTAAATATAGCAATGGAACTGGCCACAATACCTTCGTTGGCAGTTAATTCCACAGATTCACCACTTATCTGTGCTGGAAAATGTTTTTCCTATCTCGTCCCCATTATCTTAGACTGTGGACCCATGTTCTGGACTCTCGACATCGGGAACAATCTTCTGCATCTAGCCTATCCAACCCCTTAGAATTTTGTTAAGATTCCTATTATATAAGATCCCCCCTCAATCTTCTAAATTCTAGTGAGTACAAGCCGAGTCTATCCAGCCTTTCCTTATATGAAAGTACTGACATCCCAGGAATCAGTTGGTGAACTTCTCTGTACCTCCTCTATGGCTAGACGTCTTTCTCAGATTTGGGAGGACCACAAAACTGTACGCAATACTCAGGTGTGGTACTCACCAAACCTGTGACAACTGCTCCTATACTCAAAATCCTTTCCACTATGAATGAAAACTACCATTTGCTTTCTTCACTGGCCTGCTGCACTGCTGCCTACTTTCAATGACTGGTGTACCATGACACCAAGGTCTCGTTGCATCCTCCCCTTTTTCAAATCTGCCACCATTCAGATAATGCTACTTCTGTTTTTGCCACGAATGTGGTAACCTCACATGCCTTGATCATTCAACATGATCATGGCTATTCATCTAGAATCCGTACCTCTTCCTGTTTTTCCCCCAATCCTTGATTTTGTTGAGCTTATCTGTAACTCTCGCTTCTTTAAAAACATCCAGGAATTTTCCTGCACTCCCTTATGTGGGCAGAGGATTCCACAAGATTCACAACTCTGTGTGAAGAAAGTTTGTCCTCAACTCACTAGTCCGAATGCCTCCCCCCCTTTATTCTTAAACTGTGACCCCTGGTGCTGAACTCCCCCAAACATTACATCGGAACATTTTTCCTGCAGTTACAGTAAGTGGAAAAATCTAGCAGGCAAGCAGGATGCTTTCTCCAACCGCCCCATTTGAAGCCCACTATCTTCCACCGTTTCTACCCGGATGTTGGTACTTACTTCCATCAGCCACTGTTGTCCACAAGATGCACGAGCATGTAGCCTGTTCCATGCCGTGTCACCTGGGCGAAATTTGGCACAGAGACTCTCACGGCAGCGGCGCAATAGCTTTCCGGACGCTTGCACTGAGGCTGCTCCATGGCTCCGGAGCTGCAGTGAGCGATTGCAGCGGCAAGACATCGCTAGCCCTATCCCATTCTGCATCTGTTCCCCGTCACTGCTCCTGCTTCCAACTCTCATGGCCCATGCACTTGATATGAGTTTTGAAATTTTCGGTTGATCACAGAATTTCTCATGACAGAGTGTGAGAAAATTTGTGATAGGTGAGGAATTTGGCATAATGTTGTGATTCTCATGCTCGGTGCATGGTGTTGGCAGCCTGACTCTTACCCCCCACTCTCCCCCCTTTCTCTCCCCCTTCTCTCTCTCTCCCCTCTCTCTCTCTCTCTTCTCCACCCCCTCGTCCCCCTCTCTCTCTCCACCTCTCATTCTCTCCCATCTCTCTCCCTCCCACCTCACTCTAATCCCTTACTCTCTCCCTTTCTCTTCTCCCTACTCTTGCCCTCTCTCTTCTCACCCCCCCATCTCTCCCCCCGCTCTCCTCTCTCCCTCCCCCTCTCTCCCTCTCTTCCTCTCATCCCCTCTCTCTCCCACTCTCACTCTCTCCCTTCCCTTCCCTCTCTCCCCCTCCTCTCTCCCATCTTCCTCTCTTCCTCCTCTCTACCCCCTCTCCCTCCCACTCTCTCCCCCCTCTCTTGTCCCATCTCTTTGTCCCCTCTCCCCCCTCTCCTCTCTTTCCCTAACTCTCTCTCCCCTCTTTTCCTAATTCTTTTCCCCCCCTATTCCCTCCCTCTCTCCCTCCCCCTCTCTCTCTCTCTTTCTTCTCTTTCTCCTTTCTCTCTTACCCTCTCTCCCTCCTATCAGCTCCCCTCTCTCCCTCTCTCTATCTCTTTTCTCACTCCCTCTCTATCACCCCATCTCTCTCACTCTCCCACTCGCTCCCTCTCCACGACACTATCTCTCTCTCTCTCTATCTCTCTCTCACCTTTCTCTCACTTCCCCCCACTCTCTCCTCCTCTCCACCATCTCTTTCCCTCCCCATCTCCCCTTGCTCTCTCTCCCCTCCTCGTTCTCCTGTCCTATCTCCTATATCTCTTTGCCCCCATTTCCCTCTTCCCACATTTTTATCTTTCCCCTTTCCCTCTTCCCCTTCGCTTTCCCCCTCTATCCATTCTCCTACCTCTCCTCCTCTCCAACCCCCTCTCCCTCTTCCCTCTCACTGTTTCCCCTCTCCCACCTCACTCTCCCCTCTCTCCCCCCTCCCTCTTCTTCTCCCCATTCACTCCCCCTCTGTTCTCCCCTCTCTCCCCTACTCTCCCCTCACTTCCCCCCTTTTTTTTTACTCCCTGTTCTCTCTCCCCATTTCAACTCCCCCTGCTGTCTCCCCTCCTCTCTCCCTCCTCTCCCCTATCTCTCCCCCTCTCCCTCTTAATCTCTGCCCATTCACTCCCCCTCTGTCTCCCCCTCTCTCCCACCTCTCTTCCCCTATCTCCCTGTTCTCTCTGCCCTTCACTCCCCCTCTGTCTCTCCTCTCTTCCCCTCACTCTCCCCTCTCTCTCCTCTCTCCCTCTTCTCTCTCCCCATTCAATCCACCTCTGTCTTTCGCCTCACTCTCCCCTCTCTTCTCCCCTTCTACCTCTAATCTCTGCCCATTCACTCCCCCTCTGTCTCTCCCTCTCTCCCCTCACTCTCCCTCTCCCTACCCCTCTCCCTCTAATCTCTGCCATTCACTCCCCCTCTGTCTCCCCCTCTCTCCCTCACTCTCCTCTCTCTCCCCTCTCCCTCTTCTCTCTCCCCATTCACTCCACCCCTGTCTTCTCCCCCTCATCTCTCCCTCTCTCTTCCCCCTTTCTCCCTCTTCTCTCTGGCGCATTCACTCCCCCTCAGTCTCTCCCCTCTCTCGCCTCCCTCTGCCCCCTCTCTCTCTCCCATGTTTCCCTGTCTCCTTCTCCCTCTCTCTCTCACCTCCCTTCATGAGTCCTCAGCTCAACAAGAAGACTTTGCAACTTTAAAACAGTGTTGCTACTGCAGCAGCGACTGCATGCCTTAACCTTCCCAGTCCAACTGGCCCATTGTTAAGTTGCAATAGCCGTGCTGGTGGCCACAACACAGTCTCCTGGGGGAATGTCCCAGTGACATTTATTGCCCACACAGCAGATTATGAATGATGCACATTGGTCCCACTGAACCAAATATTATGGTAGACATACTGGCTTCTTTCACACAAGGGAAATAAATGAGGTTGTGGAGGATTGTTGCAAAATTGCTAAAAAAACAGCAACAATGTGCTTCAATTTGGTCTTGTGTAAATGTAAATCAGGACAAAAGTCTCTGCGACTATTGCAATTTATTTTAAACAGGGATAATTTAAAGCGGGATGCAGGAGAGCTGAGAAATGTTATTACATAATTATGCCTTCCTCAACTTGATAATATTACTTTGTACCTGATGTATATTTTCTTTCACATGTATACACTTCCTTGCCACATGTGATAAGAGGAAAGGAGCTTTACACTGTGAAGCTTTTATGAAATGACCTGTGTCTAAGAGAGAGGAGAGAGAGAGAGCTGAGAGAGAGAGAGGCAAGAGAGAGAGGATGAGAGGAGTCCAAAGTGTTGTTTTGGGTTGGTGGACCGTTCTTCAGTATGTGTTGTTTTTGATGAACAGGAAGCTTATGAACATTTTTGGTGAATGTTTTGTTTAAATGTATTGGTCAGAAAAGTTAGGGAGCAGATCTTGGCTCGCAAAGCACATTCTAGCTGTGTGAATACGTTGTAGTACGTGAGAAATGCAAATTTCCTGTATTCCAGTGGTAGATAATCAAGGTGTTATGTAAATATGCTGGTGACAAATTACATTTCCCTCTGATACACCCTTATATATGAATTTGTCTGCAGCACAGCTATCATTGTTTCTCTTAAATTTATAGTAAGAAGTATATGGCTTATACTGTTTTATAATTTTTGATAACTTTGCCTGAAATATCATTTATTTTAAATGTAAATTTTTCATTTTTGTTGTATCAAAGTTGAGAGCTTTTCGCTAAGTACCTTGAGGAGTGCATATAACGGTGTTTTACTCTTGTGTGGAATAGTTATGGCTTTAACGTGTGTACAGATCTGAGATTTTACATACTGCATGAGGTGTAGAAATTTGTGAGTGATGGCACAGAAGAGAGGGTTGGTGTAGAGTGGAGTGAGATTAAAACTTTTATACTTTGGTCATACCAGTTCTTGTGAAGGTGTATCTAAATCATATAATTAAGATGAAATAGGATGTCATTGAATGAGCTTGTCATTTATAGTGATAAAAATCTTTGGTAGAAACTCTTGTATTTTAAAAGGTGTGTCTGCTTTAAGTAGTTGCAGCTGTTATGGGCATTGAGCCTGGGACAATGTTATTTTATTTCTTTTCGCTCTTTGAAAATGTATTAGCGGAATTGTTTATTGTTGGCAATTAACTGTGTTACTCTCTGTCTTCTCAACTTTTAGGAAACTGTGGATGTGGCTCAGCAAAGGGGACTTTGTCTTGCATAAACCTGCATTAGGGGTTGGTGACCTTGGCCGGATTTGAAGTTGGTGATATTCTTCCATATTTATTACCTTTGAGTTTGATTCAAAGAGACGAATTCAATTGTGCACTGGCTATGTGGCATTAGATTGAGGTTGTTGGATTGAGAAGTGGGAATCATTTTAAAATTGCTTTTTCCTTTCTAATGACTATTTTTAAGCGGACTAAGTATTGTAAACAAAATAAAAAAACTTAAAAGAGTTTAAGTAATTCATTTGACTGAGATGGCAGGACCTTAGTGTGATATTAATTTACATATGCACGGCCAATTGCCCCGACCTTGTTAGTCTTACTGAAACCACTAACAAGAGAAATGCAGAAACCACTATCAGCTGACAATAACGGCGAATCCATACAACAGGGATCACAAAATGATAAGAATTTGGGGTTGAGGAAATTGGAGAACGGTAGAAGGAGCCCTTCCCAGTACTACTGTCTTACACACTACCGACAGTGAAAGTAAAAAATAAATCCTCAATTAAGACACCTAACTTATTGCAACTAATAGGTAAAGTGAAAAAGGGATGTATATTGAAACTTGGATGTCCTCTGCAGGACTGGAGGTTAAAGCAAGCCATAACAACAATAAAAAGGTCGGATTTACAGCATCTTGTTAAAACCAGAATGAAACATAAGTGACTACACTGCAAGTGACATTATATACGAGCCTCTTAAGCCCGGTACTTGGAACGAGTCATCCCCTGGTTGACTAAAGTTGAACTCTGAACAGTGACCCAGTGGTGACAGCAAACCACAGACCACTTATGGGTCGAACCCTCGTCATCGGTCAAGGCCTGGCACGTGAAGTCACCGGCATAGGGGGAGACTTCCTTGGGATGTCCTGTACTTATTCAACTCGAGACCTTAGCAGTCATCAGGTAGCTGAGCCCGAAGAGAACAACCTCGCTCGTTACAGTAGCAATGATAATATAGCGGACCAACCTAACGTGTGGAACCTGAATTAAAACTATCGTTTGAACCTGCCTGGACGTCTGGCCTTATTAACCAGTTGTGGATGCCGGTAAATCCCTTATTTGTTCTTTGGGGTCCGGGATTAGGAATATAAAACCAAAGGGGCGATTTGAGATTGGACGAATCCCTCTGATTCACATTAACATAACTACTAGACCTCTAGCAAACAAGTGAAAGGTGAAAGAATTGGAAAAAATGATTAATGGCAGATGGACAAACAGACAATTCCATGTTTTTAGTTGGCCATGAGACACGAAGGATAGATCACATGTGTCAGAAAGGAATGGGACACGGTGGTTAAGCAGCACTGCCTAATGATGATCTGCCTACTTTGGCTCTGTCCAAGTACCGTACCAAAACTAGGACAAAGGCATAGGGCTCCCACCAGCAGGTGACTCCATGTGGTGAGGCGATCAAACCGGAAGCGGGGGCGCGCGGAGGTCGGGTGAGTGGGCGAACGGCGCGAGTGGACACGAACTTCGAGTGAAGTTGAAAGGATAAGTTTCGCAGGCCAGCGAGGGACACACAGAGGGGCCACGGAGACACACAACAGAGGGGTAACGAGGCACTACAGAGAGGGGTCACGGAGGACGACTCGAGGCGGTGCGTAATGCGTCGAGGCGACTGCAAGCCGTTGCCTCGCGGTATTATGAACATGGTCAATTTTCGGAGCTCGTGCGATGTCGAGGACGAAACTTCGACCAACTCCACAACGTCTCGGCGATCGAAGTGGTACGGCGCGCGACGCGGACGGGGATCAAGCGACATTTTAGGTGCACTCATCGCATTGGAGGTCGCCATGCTGTGGGACAGGATTAAGATCTGTGGGATGAGTTTATTAGCCCCAGAAATGAAAACTGATATAAAAAGGGAAGAGCTTGCAGGAATTAAAAACATTTTTGAATTGGTTCAGAGGGAAGAAGAGGATGCTCTAGTCTTTATGATTACATGGGATGTTTTATTGCAACACAGCAATATTAGTGAAAATAGAGTCTGTGTGGGCAGGCGTAATGAATGGTGTTTTG